>LGSM01000420.1:0-29062 GCA_001314345.1 Phytophthora multivora
TTTATTTATTGATTTATTTCTTACAATTTTGCTTTTATTGTTAGGAATGAAATTGCCAATTCTGTTCATCATCCGAGGCGTCCCGAGTGGCCGACTTCAGGCAAATGAGATGTCGGAATACCCCGACGGGCATTTCTATGCCTTTCAAGAGAATGCATGGATGGATGCTTTGACGTGGAAATTCAATGTCGAAAAACTTTTAAAGTTTGAAATAGATCAACCTTCTGTCCTTCTTCTTGACAACTTTGAATGTCACGTCTCAGAAGAAGGACAGCGGGTAGCTGCCGAAGAGGCAAACGCTACAGTTGTCCCATTGCCCCCCAATAGCACTGCTGTTTGCCAGCCGCTAGATGTGGGAGTAATGGGCCCACTGAAGGCTAAAATTCGGAGCAGTGGCAGATGTTGCTCAGGTGGCTCTGCTAAAGAAAAACGTATCCGAGCAATTAACGCTACAATTGCCGCTTGGGATGCAATTAAAACAGAGACTATAATTCGTAGCTTCAGGAAAGCTATTCCGAAGCATCCAGAGGTATCAGTTTAAATACACACCTTTTTATGGTTTATCACAGGATCTGCTGTTGCAATTATGCACAAAAACAAAATATATTTGTCCAATCATTGGTTGTGTCGGATTTATCTGTCGGATATATTGAACCTCCCAATTGTATGGCGGATGGCATTCAGTGACGTCGGATATATCCGTCGTTGTCTGTAAGTTACTACACATGCATTGTCGTGACGACAGGCTGGATTGGCAATGTCAATCCAGAGTCAGAATTTGTCCTCCATCGCTCCTGCTTTCCTCTTCGTGTTGCTTGATCATAGCTGGCAATGCGGCATGCACGACGTGCAGACATCCAAAATAGTTAATGTCCATCGACCGCCTGAAACCTGCGACGTCATGCTCCATGAAGTACTCAGGCTCTACAGCCCCCCGCACTGCAGACGATGTGGTCTATAGTGCGCTTGTGGAAGGCATTTGCAGCCGTCTTGACCGCCTCAAAGTCCACGACGTCGGCGTCTGAGTGCTTTTGCACCGCTTCAATCTCCTTCTTGGTCTCGAGCGATGATGGAGACTTTAGCGCCAGTCTTCGCGTAATTCTTGGCCATCACCAACCCGATACCGGAGATGCCGCCGGTGAGGTGACGAAGACGTGCTTTCCGTCGAGGAGCTCGCACTTTCATGACCAGGAACGACTACCACACGATACACAACAGTATGAGACCATGAACGTTACCCATTGCGCTTTTAACATGAGTCATATCTTGATTGCCGGGAACGTGTATCCAAAAATGTGCTCTTTAGGATTTGGAATGAATGAAGTCTCACTTTGAAGCCATATTTGATAGCTACATTGGCCTTCTCTGAGAAAGAGAATCTCTCATTGCACTGAGGTATTCACTCTCGAAATCTTGGACAAGGCAGCACTTCGGCATGGCACCACCGTCAACCAAAATGGACGACCCGCTGCGAAAAACTGCACCGACACCATTGTGTCGGCCACAATGCTGCAGTATGCAAACGTTCAAGCGAGCAGGCGTGCTACTCGTCTTCCACCTGCTGAACGTTCTCGTGGCGATTAGTGGCGTCGTCGCTGTGGTCCTCTTACTCGCAAGTATGGCTCTCATGCCGATCTGGCTCATAGCGGTGCTGGTGATCGTGCTTGTTACTTCCGTTCTCAACGCCGTACAACAGATCGAAAAGAAGTGCCTCATGTACTGCGCGTATGCTGTGCTGGTGGCGCTCTATCTGGCTTCGCTGTCGATCAATTGGTATATAACGGTTGGGCCCTACGCTGTTGTCGTTGCTGGGGTGTTGGGTGTGGGTATTTTCTTCCTTTCCACTGCTGCAGTGAAGTTTTTGATGAAGGTTGACGTCATTTTCGTAAATTTCGTCAAAACTGATGACTCCAACGTTCGTGATCCCGACGATTGCCAGGATCTATTCGAACTTTCCGAGACAACGGACGGCAGCTATGTCGTACCGCATACCCGCATGACGCGACACGTGTGGCTCGCTGTCGTTTATTTTGCTTTGCTCAAGGTTGTGATCGGCATGCTGAGTGTTGCAGTGCTTGTCGTTACTGTCATTGTCCCTGCGCTCGTACTTTTCAGCAGAGGCGACATACCAGCTTTTGGCGGCCAAGTCACGTTTAGCGACAACCCCATCGTATACGCTGTCTTGGTTATTACTGTCTGGTTGCTAGGCATCGTCGGAGCGTCCGTTGTGGCCGTGCTATCGGTCAAAGCAACGTCGTGGGTCTGTGATGACGGGCAGCAGCAAACTGAAGTCGAGTTTGAATCTGCCCTTCCAGTGACTCCAACGTCTGAACTAACTACGACAAACTTTGCAGAGATTGACCAAAGTACGCCAGCAGCATCGTCTGGAGCAGCAGCAACAGTCGTGTAGCCGGTTGAAGCTCAGGTGTGCACCTCAATTTTAGCTTGCTGGAAAAAGTTGGAAAGATTATCGCTCAACGGATAA
This sequence comes from Phytophthora multivora, assembly GCA_001314345.1. NCBI lineage: Eukaryota > Oomycota > Peronosporomycetes > Peronosporales > Peronosporaceae > Phytophthora > Phytophthora multivora. Next base: position 2,486 of record LGSM01000420.1, read on the forward strand.
AAATTAACAGGCTGATGACATGCTTTTTTTATCGAACAAAACAATTGTATTTTACGAATAAAACATTATTTAAACAAGAGCTTTATTTGTAACAAAGTGTTTATTAGAATAAAAAGTGTTTTGTTTTATAGGTACTACGGTAGTACATGTTTCTTTCCAGCATCAAGGGTATTTATCTACAGTAGCAACATCTGTAAGCTGTTCAGCAAGAATCTGCACGACGTGAGGCACATGCAGCTCAACAAAATGTGGTCGTTTACTGCGGTGCACGATATATTTCGTGTTGACTGGGTTGTACGTGGCGTCTCTCTTCAGTATGTACACGGTATATGGGCAGTAGATCTACGTTGTGGCTGTGGTGGACGTTTGGGGGTCGTCATCAGGAATCTGGTGAGAACGGACTCCTGTTTAACGAATGTCGTGTATTGTGTTGTTTCATATGATTCATACGACGGTGAACTCGACACCCATGAGTGCGCATCGCACTTCCTTATCGAACCAGTCGACGTCATCCCGATCTACCCTCTCACTCGCATGACTTGTCGGTTGTGGGTGGCAGTTCTCTACTTTCTCGTTGTCATGGTTGTAATAGCGGCGCTGGGTGCCGCAACTCTTCGTGTTTGCGGTGATTTTGCCTGTGTTGGCTATCTGCAGCAGTGGCGAAGCCCCTCATTTTGCAAAATCAAGAAACTTTCGGCGGTAACTCCATCTTGTACGCCTTGGTTTTTGTCTTCGTTTGGCTTGTTGCAGCACTTGGACTGCCAATGGTAGCCAAACTATCAACGAAGATGACGAAGCACTTTTGTGGCGAGTGGGAATCCGAGCAAGATCAAGTATCAATTCGAGAAAATAGTCCAAGCCTATTCAGCAGAAGCAAGGGCAACCAATTTAATTTTGAAGACCTCGAGGCGAACAAGCCTAGCAGTTCAGCTTATATTAACGAGCTAACACGGACATAAGTTTCTCTTTTTCGTTTTTTGCGGTGAGTGTATCGCTAGTCATCGCTATATTAAACAAAAAAGAGATGCTTTCAGGTTTCTCCATGTGAATATCTTGTGAGAAAACTGAAGTCGATCGCGCCAGCAGTAGCGCATTTTCTACGAATCAAAATATCCCGTTATTCATTGGAAGTGCCGATTCAGGATGCTCATCAACGGCCCGACGGAGTGGAGCGAGGCGCTACTCACGACAGGCGTCAAGGACAATCTGCTACAGGATGGTGCGCCTCCTTGCAAGTACTCTGCACAGGCATCTCTATCGTTGCTAACTCGTGCGTAGGATACAGCCCGAAGCTGCAGGCGTCGGCGATGTCGCTTGGGTCGATGGTCGTCGTCACTCGTTATGCAGACACAGACACCGCCCCAGGTTTTGGATGGGGTGTGTTGACTCAGCCAACGGATACTTTGTGCTTACATGAAGATGCTGTGAGAGACAAGAGGCTGCCATTGCGTTTGGCATCATAACTGATAATGTGTCATGGTAACCAGGACAAGGCAACGCCACACTTTCGATCGATTGCTTGGGCGGATGGATCGGCGGAAAAGAACTTGCTAGCGATTGCATCGACAACTCAAGTGGAGGTCTGGGAGGTCACTGCCACCAGGTAATATCCATGATGCTGAAGCCGTCTGTATCATCACCACCTTACTTTTTCTGCTCTTGCAGTGGCATATCAGCGACGCTAAGAGGATCTGTGAGCGTTGACCGACCACAAGGTTTGGCTTGGAATCCGCACAACAACGTCCTTCTTGTACGTAAAAGTCGAAGTTCAGTGTAGTGTTTTTTGGGCTGGAAGTAACACGGAAAATGATTGCGCGATAGGCTTACTCCAAGACGAATATCCTGCTGATCAACGCCTCTCAACCTTCGCTATCGTGGCGAGAGATTCACGCAGATGCTAGTTACGACAAACACCATGTGTGGAACGCATGCTCGTGGAGCCCTTGTGGTCTACAAGTCTCACTGTGTGTGCTTGTATTTTGGCCAAGAAAAAAACAGTGTGCAGTTCTAACACTCGTTTTGAATTACAGAGCACAGAAGCATTTCCTTCACTGTTTTGGTTGGAAGAACGTCGAATCGGTACTCTCTGAAGCTCCACAGCATGAGCAATTTGATGCGTCGAAAGGTACCAATGGACAGCGGATCGATATCGGCACTGCTAGTATCGGTCCTATCGCTGCAATTGCTCGCGTATCCCCAGCTATTTGCATCCTCACAACGGATACGAAAGTGGTCCTTGAAGACATCGCCCGCGCAACTCCAGCATTGAATTCAACGCTCAGGAATACCATCTCCGTCGAAATACCATCGACATCTAACCTTCTTCTGCACTCAGAAACTCCGTATCTGCCAAAAATTCAAGAACAAACAGTGACTTCATCCAGCGATATCATCGACTTGACTTCAATTCGCGTATCAACCACCTCGAATCAAAACGCGCTGCAAATATTGAACCGCGCGGGGGTACGAATGTCTGGAAACTTCTTTTCCCACTGTAGTTGCTAAAATCTGTGCGTGATATCTTCTCCCCAGGATATTACTTGTAGTAGTACGCACCACCCACCGAAAGTGAGGCCGCGCTCCCACTTGCTGATCGCTGAACGCAAGGAAGGGCAGTGGGGCATCGTTTCAACCGTTGATCTACCTCACCTGACTTCACCCGACATTCTCGTTGTCCAGGTTCGTAAAATTACTTGCAGCGCGTCTTGGCAACAAACTAATGCCTCGCGTTGGATAGGGCATGCGGGTAATTGTCGGAAGCACCTTGTCCCCACGTCTGTTTGCGATGCATTTAGATGTTTCCGAACGCCAAGAATGGACGGTTGCTCTATCTGGAGAACTGGTGAGCCCTCCTCGTCAGAATTTTCCCGCCTCGTTTTTTTAATTGTCTTAACGGTGCCCAGGAGCTGCCGCCAACACACGTGTGCAGAGGAATTTACGTCGCTGAACGGTCTCCATTCGCGGATGTCGCGTCTACGGAGAAGCGGAAGCGCACCACCTTCTTCCACGCTGCTGCGAACGACAAGCCGCAGTCGATCTACGTGTCCAAGTTTAAGGTGCCTCGCCGATCACGAGTCAATTCCAGTCCCAAAGCAGTCGAAGCAGACCAGGAAATGCCAGCAATTCCCGCTGATAAGACACCGAGGAGCTCCACTGAAGCCAACGTCGAGAGTAAGGACCTGATGGAGCTGGTCCTGGCGAAGATGACAGCCATGCAGACGCAGCTGAACGCCCGCTTCGACGTCGTAGACCAAAAGTTGCAGCAGTTGACGACGCGCGTAGAGCAGATGGAGCGCAACGGCGGAATAAGCACCAAGTACAGATGAATTGAGGAGTGATGGTGCTACAACCATTCTGACAAAAATATCCACGGGGTTTATCAGGAAATGGCATAAAAATATGCAAAAATGCACACACCTTCTGGAACTTCCAGTCAAATGTAGCCATCTTACCCCATCAGCAAATGTTCCAAATACAATTGTCAAGTCAAAAGAACGGATTGTGTGTGTCACACCACTCACGACCAGCAACTCTCGGCCGCACGTGTGAGTGGATCGTCAGAATCGAAACCGACAGCAAACAACCAAGACACACACAGAGCACCATGGGCCGTTCCCGTTCTTCTCGTCCTGCCGCCCGCCCGGCCCCTCGCCGCGCCCCAGCCCCTGCCCAGCCGCGTCGCCCCGCCCCCGCCCCGGCACGTACGCAGGCCGCGCCCCCGCCGGCTCACCAGAGCTCCAGCAGCGGCGGTGGCATGATGAGCGGCCTCATGGGCACGGTTGCCCAGGGCATGGCCTTCGGCACGGGTAGCGCCATCGCACACCGCGCTGTGGGAGCTGTGGCCGGCTCGCTTTCGGGTGGATCGGACGCTCCGCAGCAGCAGGAGGCCGTTCCGGTTTCGCAGGACTACCAAGCCGCGCAGCCGCCCCAGCAGGACCAGTGCGGCTCCGACCAGAAGGCTTTCCTCGAGTGCCTGAACTCCAACAGCAACGACATCAGCTCGTGCCAGTTCTACCTAGACCAGTTCAAGCAGTGCCAGCTGCAGCAGCAGAGTACCTTCTTGTAGATCAGCAGATTGACGAGAGGGTCTTTTGACGAGTGCGAGCTGGATTCCGCTCCGTGGCAACGAGGGTGACAAGAATCTACACGCCTTTTTCTCTATTTGCTTCACTCTATGACGCAGCCAGAAGACGCAGGATTCCGATTCACTAGATGCAGCGAAGGTGGTTAAGGCACAGAGCAAGCACTAAACAAACGTGTCAAATAATAAAGGAATTCTCAGTGCCAAAATGAACTGCATCTCTTTGTTGTCTGAAGATTACGCTCCCAACGAGTAGAAATGCTATGGGGCAGCAGTCATCAATGTTGAAGTAACATATACATGTACATGAATCGGTGCTTTTTGAGTCGCCTGGCCATGGCACTGCCTTTGACTTAACGCTGTTCGTCTGCACGCCGTGGACATGAAATTTGAATGACCCGATCCGCAGAGGCACCTTCAATCATTGTTTTATCTATCGAAATTTTAATGCACGCGCGTGCTGGGACCAAGACTGATCAAGGCAAAACGTCAATGCACCCCAAAACGCAAGTAACGAGACACGCTCGTCACCAAGCACCAACATCGGAGTCCGATGATCGGACACCGACACCGATAAAATCTGCAACCTTCACTCACGACGCTTACCGGTACCTCCTCCATCACTACGCAATCACAGACCGACAGCATGAAATGCACAAATACGTTGGCAGGAAGCCTCGTAGCATTAATAGTCACTGGAGTCTTTCGCCGCACATCCTGTTCTCGGCACTTTACTTGCGTGGAATCCGCGTACCTGTACTGGAACTGAAACGCTAGCGCCACCGGCACACAGCACGTCACTAAAGAAAGATTCTCCATCTGGTTGATTCAACCGCAAAGCACCTTCCCAGCCAATTCAATCTGATTCCAATGTCTGATACTTCTCGGGTCAGAAAATAAAACCTTGGGGCACATTGAACCTTATTTTGACAGTAAGATTGTATCTCACATACTCCAAACCATATACTACGAGAGCTCTCTGCTCCACCCGTTTGTGGGCTCTTTTCTCTGTCTGCCTCCCCCCCACCGCGTTTCCTTCGCACGCGGTTGGTTCCCGAGCCTGAGCGCCATTTCCTCTTTGGATCCAGCTAGTCCGAAGTGAAAAGCCGAGAGAAGAACCCGACCCCACCCCGCCGCTAACCTCCCACCCAAGCAGCAACCATGGTACGTCTCTTCCCCCTTCCTCCTCCTCTCCAACTTTAAAGGAAAATACAGGAATAAAAAAAGACCGAACAGTAAACGCTAATGTCATCTTGTTCGTCTTCTTCTTGACCCTTTCAGGTGAACTTCACGGTCGACCAGATGCGTGAGATCATGGACTACACGAAGAACATTCGTAACATGTCCGTGATTGCCCACGTCGATCACGGTAAGTCGACGCTGACCGACTCCCTGGTGTCCAAGGCCGGTATTATCTCGGCCAAGCACGCCGGTGAGGCCCGTTTCACGGACACCCGTGCCGATGAGCAGGAGCGTTGCATTACCATCAAGTCGACTGGTATCTCGATGTTCTTCGAGTACGACATGGACGCCGGTGAGGCCGCTACGGCCGCTGCCATTGCCCACGAGTCCGCAGAGGAGACCGCTGCTGCCGCCGCCGCTGGACAGGAGGTTGTTATCAACAAGAACTCGTACCTGATCAACCTGATCGACTCGCCTGGTCACGTTGACTTTTCGTCCGAAGTGACGGCTGCTCTGCGTGTGACGGATGGTGCTCTGGTCGTGGTGGACTGCATTGAGGGTGTCTGCGTGCAGACCGAGACGGTGCTGCGTCAGTCGATCGGTGAGCGTGTCAAGCCCGTGCTTATGGTGAACAAGGTTGACCGTGCTCTGCTTGAGCTGCACCTTGAGCCTGAGGACTGCTACCAGTCGTTCACCCGTGCTATTGAGACGGTGAACGTGGTCATTGCCACCTACTTCGACGAGAAGCTGGGTGACGTCCAGGTGTACCCCGAGAAGGGTACGGTTGCCTTCGGTTCGGGTCTCCACCAGTGGGGTTTCACCCTGAAGAAGTTCGCTCGTCTTTACTCGAAGAAGTTCGGTATTGCCGAGGACAAGATGATGCAGAAGCTGTGGGGCGACTGGTACTTCGACGCTGCTAACAAGAAGTGGACGTCCAAGAACAACGCCGAGGGCTCCCTCAAGCGTGCTTTCTGCCAGTTCATCATGGACCCCATCATCAAGATGTTCGACGCCATCATGAACGACAAGAAGGCCAAGTACGAGAAGATGATGAAGGCTGTGGGCGTTGAGCTCAAGTCGGACGAGAAGGACCTGACGGGCAAGCCCCTGCTGAAGCGTGTCATGCAGCGCTGGCTGCCGGCTGCCGACGCCGTCCTTGAGATGATTGTCGTGCACCTGCCGTCCCCTATTACCGCCCAGCGTTACCGTGTGGACACCCTGTACGAGGGCCCCCAGGACGATGAGTGCGCTGAGGCCATCCGCAAGTGCGACGTCAACGGTCCTCTGGTCATGTACGTGTCCAAGATGGTGCCGACCTCGGACAAGGGCCGTTTCTACGCCTTCGGCCGTGTGTTTGCTGGTAAGATCGCCACCGGCCAGAAGGTCCGCATGCTCGGCCCCAACTACGTGCCCGGCAAGAAGACCGACCTGTGGGTCAAGAACATCCAGCGTACGGTCATTATGATGGGCCGTTACGTCGAGCAGACCCCGGACATTCCGGCTGGTAACACGTGCGCCCTGGTGGGTGTTGACCAGTACCTGCTGAAGTCTGGTACGATCACCACGTCTGAGACTGGCCACACCATCCGTACCATGAAGTTCTCCGTGTCGCCCGTTGTGCGTGTGGCCGTTGAGCCCAAGACTGCCTCGGACCTCCCCAAGCTTGTGGAGGGCATGAAGCGTCTGTCCAAGTCCGACCCCATGGTCCTGTGTTACACGGAGGAGTCCGGTGAGCACATTATCGCCGGTGCTGGTGAGCTTCACCTTGAGATCTGTCTGAAGGATCTGCAGGAGGAGTTCATGGGCACGGAGGTCAAGATCTCGGAGCCCGTTGTGTCCTACCGTGAGACGATCACGGGCACCTCGTCCAAGACGTGCCTGTCCAAGTCGCCTAACAAGCACAACCGTCTGTTCTGCGAGGCTGCTCCTCTGGGCGACGAGCTGACCCAGGAGATTGAGGAGGACAAGGATGAGGTGTCCCCCCGTTACGACCAGAAGCTTCGTGCTCGTTACCTGGCCGACAACCACGGCTGGGATGTCACTGACGCCCGTAAGATCTGGGGCTACGGCCCGGACGGCACGGGTGCCAACGTGTTCGTGGATGCCACCAAGGGTGTGTCGTACCTGAACGAAATCAAGGAGTCGGTGCTTGGCGGCTTCAACTGGGCCACCAAGGACGGTGTCCTTTGCGAGGAGGTTGTGCGCGGCATGCGCGTGAACCTTCTGGATGTGGTGCTCCACGCTGATGCTATTCACCGTGGTATGGGCCAGATCCTGCCCACCACCCGTCGTGTGGTGTACGCTTGCCAGCTTGTGTCGGAGCCTGCTCTTATGGAGCCGGTTTTCCTTGCCGACATCCAGGTGCCCCAGGACGCCGTTGGCGGTGTGTACGGTGTGCTGACCCGCCGTCGTGGCCACGTGTTCGCTGAGGAGCAGCGCCCCGGTACCCCGATGATGCAGCTGAAGGCTTACCTGCCTGTCAACGAGTCGTTCGGTTTCACCGCTGACCTGCGTCAGGCTACGGGTGGCAAGGCCTTCCCGCAGTGCGTGTTCGACCACTACCAGGCTATTGGCGGCGACCCGACCGACGTGGGCAACATGTCCGGCAAGCTGGTGAACGGTGTGCGTGTCCGCAAGGGTCTGTCCCCGGATGTGCCTCCTCTCGACCGTTTCTACGACCGTCTGTAAGGCGTCTAGCTCGAGCAAAATCTTCTGGCGTGGTGCAGCCCTGTGCCTTCGGCGCGGGCGTCTCTCATGAGTGTAGATTTGTTTCGGCCTTCTGACTCGGTTTAACATGGTTGAATGGAGATTGCCTCTTTTTATATCTGCATGGTTCGTCGTGTAATTTCTGTTTTCCGACTTTGCTTTTGAGGTGTATCGATGCTGAAAAGGAATGTTACGCAGGCAATTCATTGTTCCGGTGCGTTTGCTACCCTGTCGATCCCGCAGAGGCTTCGTACGAGGTGTCTTTTTTGAGGTTCTAGTACTGTATTAATATGTCACAGAATAGTCTCAATCGTTGAGAACGTGAGCAATTACACGGCCAAAACGGTGCACTTCGCACACCTCCAGCTTGTAAAAAGTTGTTTTACACCTGCTGCACCCGCCGCCGAGACCATCCGCTTCTCCTGTGCACCGTGCGAAATTTTGTATCGTCTCAATAATGGGATGATCGCTCTTGAGCTGGAGTTGTGCCTTTTCACAAGCAAATGGCTCACTCGCATCGTCACTGACGATGCTTGTCAACGTTGCAATGGACTTGGCTCCCCTTTCAAAGTCGATTCATCATTGTATTGGGTACTACAGGTACTTGAAGTTAAAACTGTTCATGTAATCGTTGCACCGGATACCTTTCCGGTGAGTGCCTAAGCATTGTCGAACGACAAAGCTCGCGGCCTCGATACTAGCGAGTCGCTGGCGAAGACAAGGCATGGCAATGAGCTACATGCTCACCAAGGGCGAACAAGAATCTAAAGTATATGCAAAAAATAACAAAAAAAAACGTTCATTGGACATGAAGTCGAAGTGGTTTGGCACCTAGTGAAATCGAGGCAACTTCAACCAGTTGCTGCCCACACCATCTCGGTGGCGAGAATCACTAGTAAACCGCTTGCGCTTACGAAGTGGAGAATGAACATGCAAGGAGCCGGTGTAAAGCAGCGTCTGGTGCCGATGCCACTTATTACTGGGAAAAGGGATTGACCACAACTTGTAAACCGAAGAGCTTACGAAATGGACACCAGCGCCGACAATCGATACAGTAAAGTTGTCTTCGAGCTTGAAGTTGTTCGTTGCGATTCCCTCGTTGACGTCACGCGAGGCGCTTTCAAACACAACGGACTTCAATGCCGATGCAAAGTGATGAATGGCGTGGGTTGAAGCTAAAACACTCCAACGGGGACTCGACTGTGCTTCATTCTGCGTTTTGCCAGCTCGCCGACACTCGCCAGACCTCTCCACTCTTCACCATGCAGCGCCAGATTCTGCGTCAAGCTCCACGCGCCCTCGCCATGAAGTCGGCTTCCACCGCCGCCAAGGCTACACCGCTCGTCCTGTCGCGCCACTTCTCGACGCCTGTGCCGGTCAAGCAGACCAACCTGTTCATCAACGGAGAGTTCGTGCCCTCGATCACTGGTAAGACGTTCGAGACGTTCAACCCTGCCACGGAGGAGAAGATCGCAGACGTGGCTGAGGCCGGCACCGCCGACATTGACGCCGCTGTGGCTGCTGCCCGCTCTGCCTTCGAGGGCGAGTGGCGCACCATGCCCGCTGCTGAGCGTGGCCGTCTCATCCACAAGCTCGCGGACCTCATCGAGGAGAACATCGACGAGCTCGCTGCCCTTGAGGCGCTTGACAACGGTAAACCATGTGCTGAAGCCAAGGGAGCCGACCTGGGCCTCGTGCTCAAGACCCTCCGCTACTACGCCGGTTGGCCCGACAAGATCCACGGCGCTGTGATCCCCATCACCGGCCCCTACCTCTGCTACAACAAATCCGAGCCTGTCGGTGTGTGCGCGCAGATCATTCCGTGGAACTTCCCGCTGCTGATGATGGCGTGGAAGTTGGGCCCCGCTCTTGCGGCTGGTAACACCATCGTGTTGAAGCCCGCTGAGCAGACCCCACTGTCTGCCTTGCGTGTGGGTGAGCTCATTGCCGAGGCCGGTTTCCCCAAGGGAGTGATCAACATTGTGCCTGGTGTCGGCCCTACTGCTGGTCGTCACTTGGCGCAGCACCCGAACGTCGACAAGGTCGCCTTCACGGGCTCCACGGAGGTCGGATACCAGATCATGCGCACGTCGCACGTGAGCAACATCAAGCGCGTGACGCTCGAGCTCGGCGGCAAGTCGGCCAACATCATCCTGGACGATGCGGACATCGACCTTGCCATTCAGCAGTCGCAGCTGGGACTGTTCCTGAACCAGGGCCAGTGCTGCATTGCTGGCACCCGCGTGTACGTGCAGGAGGGCATTTACGACGAGTTCGTGCGCCGTTCTGTTGAGGCTGCCAGCGCTCGTGTGGTTGGTGACCCGTTCAGTTCCGCTACTCAGCAGGGTGCGCAGATCGACGAGACCCAGTTCGAGAAGATCCTGGGCTACATTGATGAGGGTGTCAAGGAAGGTGCACGCCTGCTGACGGGTGGCAAGCGCCACGGCGACAAGGGCTGGTTCATCCAGCCTACCGTGTTCGCGGATGTAACGGATGATATGACCATCGCTCGTGAGGAGATCTTCGGCCCTGTCATGTCGATTCTCAAGTTCAAGACTATCGACGAGGTCATTGAGCGTGCCAACGACTCTGTCTACGGCCTGGGCGCTGGAGTCGTCACCAAGAACATCGACAATGCTATCAAGATCTCGAACGGCGTCCGTACTGGCACGGTGTACGTGAACTGCTACGACGTGTTCGACGCCAACACTCCGTTCGGTGGCTTCAAGGACTCTGGCATCGGCCGCGAGAACGGCGAGCTGGGTCTGCGCAACTACCTGGAGCACAAGACGGTGATCATTAAGCGTCCGGATGACTCGATGCCCTAAGTGTTTTTCGATCGCGTTGAAAGTGTAGTGGTGTCATTTTGACAGTAGTGAAATACCAAAAACAAGTAAGCTGAGCTAATGAAAGCCATGCGCCGTGAATCTCTTAACTCTTGATGGTACTCTTCCGTCTTACTGGTAGTTACATGTAGAAAGGTACTGCTACTGACCTTGCTACATGTACAATACTACTACGTTTCATTCAGTACATGCGCTTGTTAATTAATGGCAACTTAAGGAAGAATAGAAGCAGTTAGTTGAAGTTGACCCACAAATTGGTGTACATCTCGGATTTCGAGTTCAACGGAGCTGTGCTGCAACTTGCAGGCTTCAACGCGTGCACTTCAGACTACAGACGGCACGCACTACATACACATGTAACGTTACTTGCTTAAAGCAAATTGCTTTGATCCCATTCATTGGCTTAAGACTCCAAGTTGGAGAGCATTCCTGTGCTTCTTGGGGTTGGTCTTCCCTTTTCAACTTGTCTGTCACATGCTGATTGGTTGAAATATTTCTAATTTAGCCAACAACTTTGCGCCAAGTCCCCCGGTCTTATGACGTCGTCGCCAGCCTCCTAAAAGTGAAAGAGCTGAAGAAGTCTACGACCTCTGCGGGACCGCGTGTTCATGTACAACAGGATGGCGAACGGCCGAGCTACTGCGCGAGAATCCCTCTTCTCGGGTGCCTCCTCGCGATCGCAGGTAGCGCTTCCTATAGCACGCAGTTCTGCATCTATAAACGCGAAACGTCGAGTTACTAAATGAGATATCGCTTGTATTGGTATTTTGCAGCAAGGAGGAACTGTAGACAACGGAGAGCAAGCCAAGCGGTTGCTGGAGGACCAAAACGACGAGCAGATCAGCCATTTGTCGCTGCAGATCACGCAGCTCAAGCAGGTTAGTGGTAGACGCTGACTGTGGCGGATAAAGCCTGTCGTCGTTGGCTGTGCTGATGCTGTTGCTGTTTGTGGGTTGTGTGCTGCAGCTTTCGGGTAATATCCATGCCGAGGTGGTCGACCAAAACCGCTTTTTGGACGGCATGGTGGGTTCTTGTTGGCTTTGGAAAGCTCTGCGAGAATGTCAGAGCACTGATTGCAATGCAAATGGCTAATATCTTCGTGTTTTTCCATGGATAATGCAGGGAAAGGAGTTCGATAACACGGAGGGTCTGTTGGGTGGCACGATGAAGCGACTCGGCATTATGATGGAGCAGGGCGGGAGCAAACACATGCTGTACCTCATCATGTTCGTCGTGGTGGTGTTCGTGCTCCTATACTTTGCCATCCGATCGCACTAGACTGTCCGCAACCTGGTAAACAAAACACGACATCATCTTTTTTCTTCTTTAGAACAGTAATATCCTTCATCCTTCCTTGGAAAACCTTTAAACACGATTTTGCTTCTTGAAGCAAGTGTGCACCTGGCTATTTTGATTTTTTTTTGTTTGCCTGCAACCCATCTTAAATTACCGATATACCGGTATTCCATCATACTAAAGCTAAGTGTTGAGAAAGATCAGCTGGATCCGTCTTCTTAACCTTTTGAGCCGACGTGGTAACGATTACAACGCGGGGAGCGCACGACTGACAGACATGGGCAACTTCCTGGCCACCCCAATCACCGAGAAGGACACCGAAGGCGGCGAGGGCAACAGCCTCTCGTTCGGCCTGGCCACCATGCAAGGCTGGCGCACGGGCATGGAGGACTCGCACGTGGCGCTCATCAACCCGGAAGGGCTGCCCAAGGGCTGCTCGCTCTTCGCGGTGTTCGACGGCCACGGCGGGCGTTTAGCTGCGGATTTAGCAGCCGAACGAGTCACAGAACACCTGGCAGCTGTCATGAAGACGGGCATTTTCCCTGATGGCAAGACGGAGGGAGCGGACCCGGAGAAGATCGGTAAGGCCATGCGCGACGCCTTCATGAATCTGGACCAGAACATCCGTGACACGTTCGAGAAGAGCTACGGCTCGGACCAGAGCGGCTGCACGGCCATTGCAGCGCTCGTTACGCCCACACATATCATCGTGGCCAATTCGGGCGACTCGCGCAGCGTCATGGCCAAGGGCGGCCGCACTGTCGAGATGTCCTTCGACCACAAACCCATTAACGTACAGCATTGCATTTTTTTGTTTGTTATAGAAGAGGTTTGGATATTAACGAATGCTTGTGGCTGTGCTGTAGCCGGGAGAGCGCACACGTATCCAGAACGCTGGCGGACTGGTGCGCAGCAACCGAGTGAATGGAGACCTGGCAGTGTCGCGTGCACTTGGAGACTTTTCTTACAAGGCTCGCGCGGATTTACCCGCGGAGCAGCAGCAGGTGTCTGCTGAGCCGGATATCGAAGTGCAGCAGATCGACACAACGGAGGAGTTCCTCGTGCTGGCGTGTGACGGGATCTGGGACGTCATGTCCAACGACGAAATTTGCGCTTATATCCGCCAACTCATGGGCAACGGCGAGTCGGACTTGAAGTTAATATCGGAAGAAATCCTGGACAATTGCCTTCGTGCAGGAAGGTGCGTGTACTGCTGTGTGTCGCTATGTAACGATTGTAAACGTCGCTAACTTGTTTTTCTTTTTCTTTTCTAGCCGTGACAATATGAGCGTTGTGATTGTCAAGTTCCCTGGCGCTAAGCTCGGCCAGGGTGGAGGTGTGGCCAAAATTCGTGAGGAACGGGCTCGCTTGGAGAAGGCCCAACAGGAGGCCAATGGCGAACTCGACGACAATGACAATGGAGTCGCAGGTGCTCTCGCAGCCCCCAAATCTTCGTAGTTATGCAGCACAAAACACAAGGCGAAGTGGAAACGTTCTACACCAATTCCCACGCTTCTTAACGAGCTAGTTTCGGCGCGTTCCATCCTTCGCCCGCCACATTTTCGTGGTTCGTAGTGCAGGAGCTGTATACCATCGCTTCATGACTGATTGGAGTGCTCTTGTCGTTATGATAAAACTAACCAAAAAGGCGTTTGCGAAAATGTTAAGTGTCTTTGTGTATGTACGTACTTGGACGTGTAGTTTTGCCTGCGCAGTTTGGCTCCCTAGTTTTAATACTACCCCACCACAACAGGTACTCACAGCAGCTACCGGTAGCAACTCGAACATCCGTCTTGGCAGTCTTCAAGATTTATGAGCGGAAACAGACGTGCCATAGCGACTCTAATTCTGTCTCGCTGCTTTAGCCTGGTTCGCCATCTCGCTCTTTCGATGCGCGGTGTTGTTGGTTGGTCGCTTGTACTTGGATAGGTCCAAGTCCCGGAAATATGCGATCGTGCGCATGAGTCCTTCTTCAATGCACACATGGGGATTCCAGTCCAAATGCGTCCTGTACCACCAAAAAGATCAAGGCAAATCTGTTAACACAACTCACACAGTTAGTGAACTTGGGATGGCAGCTTCTAACGTACTTTGCAAGGGTGATGTCAGGTTTTCGCAGCTTGGGGTCATTGTTGGGAAGATCTCGGAATACCAATCTGCTTCGTGAATTTGTCAGGCGAATAATCATCTCTGCAAGTTCGCGAACGGTCATCTCGTGCGGGTTGCCCAGATTCATAGGACCCACGCACGTTTTGCAGTCCATGAAGCGCACGATGGCTTCCACGAGGTCGTCCACGAAGCAGAACGAGCGTGTCTGGCTGCCCGTGCCGTAGATCGTGATGTCCTCGCCCTGCAGCGCCTGCATGATGAAATTGCTAACGACACGTCCATCGTACGGGTGCATGCCTGGTCCGTACGTGTTGAAGATGCGTGCTACACGGATATCCACGTTGAGAGTGCGGTGGTACTCGAAAAACAGTGTTTCGGCCACACGCTTGCCTTCATCGTAGCAGGCTCTCACCCCTGTGCAGTCCACATTGCCCAGATAGGACTCTACTTGGGGCGATATCTCTGGATCTCCGTACACTTCGCTAGTTGAGGCTTGGAACACACGTGCCTTGACGCGTTTCGCCAGACCAAGTACGTTCATGGCGCCCATGAAAGACACCTTGGTGGTCTTGATAGGGTTGTACTGGTAGTGCACGGGCGAAGCTGGACATGCCAGATTGTAGATCTGGTCCACTTCGCACGCATAAGGCTCTGTGACGTCGTGGCGCACGAACTCGAAGTTCGGGTAGCGGTTCTGCAGCTCCAGCACGTTGGTACGTTGACTAGTGAAGAGGTTGTCAAGGCAAATGACCTCGTGGCCTTGCTCCAATAGTTTGCGGCACAAGTGAATGCCAATGAAGCCAGCGCCACCCGTCACGAGGACGCGCTGCATCGTGCATTCTTGCAGCTGGCGGGGCAGCGACACGGGCCGACGACGTTGTGGCGGCGTGGGCTCTTCGTGCGGCACGATGGCCACAGGCGACACTGGAGCGGGCGGTGCGTCGTGCAGCTGCATCGTCACTTGGTGGTGATCCTCGCTCTGGGTCATTTCCGGCGAAGCGATGGAGGCGGTGGGGGCCATCGCCGACAAGAACGTTTAGGCTATTGCTGGGATTGCTGGCTTGGGTGTCTTATTCGATTCTGGGTGGGACCAAAGACGAGCGGGTGATTTTCTTGTCGCATTGTGACTTTTCGAACAGCGCCTGTCCTCTCACTTGGAGAAAGTATGCTATCGTATTCGAGAGAGCACGGTGATTCGGCCACATACAAATATCAAGTGAAGAAAAGTACCGCTCGTGGGTGAAAATTTTCGCATGGAAAAAAGCATTTTTTGCCACAACATTTTCATTGTTTATCGCTTGGCAAAAAAAACTTTAAACCTGCAGCGAAGATGCCAGCCACCGCAGGACGCGTGCGCATGCCGCACAATAACCGCATGCACAGCAGTGCAGCGCTCAAGATGACGGGTATCTGGAAGAACACCATTGGCTACGACCCGTACGCGGCGGAGGACGAGAAACAAGGGGAGGCGAGCGAGACCTCGTTCGAGCAGGCCAAAGGCCTCATGGCGCTCGCGAAGCTGTCCAACAAATCGGTGAGTAATTGACAATTTTGCACGGGATTAGGGGACAATGATTTAAGTGTTGTCTTTTATAATATTGTATGAACTTTGTTGCAGAACGATGTCCGTGGCGCGTGCAAGAAGGTAAAATACGACAATATTTTTTTTCCATCATGGAAAAGTGAGTGAAGTTACTGAATTATTATATTTTTTTTTTTCAATGCTTTTCAGTGCGGTATGGTGGGGCACTTAACTTTCCAATGTCGGAACCATTTGGGTGGGGAGGAGAAGCGTGTGGTCTCATCAGACTCGGACTCGTCTTCGTCCTCGGTGAGCGTCATGTTGACACCGGAAATCGTCCGCTGGAAAGTCAATTGTACTTGAAGTTCTAACATCATACGGTTGTTGCATTTTGTTTTACAGGATTCTTCAAGTGACGAGGATGAAGATGAGAGTGAACGTGAAGATGAAAGCGACAAAAAATCGTCTGCACGCCGTCCATCATCGCGAGGACGCAGCAGAAGCCGAAGTCGTAGCCCAAGCGAAGCGAGAGAGCGACGTCGGGACCGATCACACAGCCGGAAGCAAAGCCCCAGTACCGGACGACGTCGTCGCCATCGATCCCCTTCTAGAAGTCGCAGTCGATCGCGCGGAGATCGTGAGTCCAAGAAACGCCATCGCAGTCGCAGCTCCAGTACCAGTTCGGAGCGGGAGAGTAGTAAACGACGCCGCCGATCGAACTCGAACAGTGAGGAACGTTCGTCATCAAAGAAGGGCAGGAAGAGGAAGAGTTCGTCCAAGAAAAGCCACAAGGAAAAGAAGGAGAAAGACCGCAAACACCGACATCGTCGCCATCACCGCGACCGCGACTCGACGAAGAAATCGCACTCGAAGAAACGACATCACTGAAGAGAATGCCAAAAATGACAGTTATTGGATCTGTTTCAACAAGGATGCCTGCCGTCACTGCATCAAAATCTAACCTAGCTACAGTTTTATACAATTTCTGCACGCTTTATGCATTCCTGTCTTTAGTTTTCACAGATCAATATGACGTAGGAATTCGCGGCAGAAGCATCGACGTAGCATGACTGCTTATTGCCCAATTGCAAAGTATTCGCAAAAAATCTTTTGGGGGAATCGCGGCCGAGGACGTGAAGAATAACGTATCCACAATCCTCAATCTTTGTGCCACTACCAGTGGCCGTGCAGAATTCTCTCAAGTGGTAGCTCGTCGCATCATCAAAATGCTTGAAAATCCAGCCTCGTTGCGTGTCTGTGACGTTATGACATGCCTTCTTCAGTCTTTCCCGGAAGACTGCAAAAATAGGGAAGACTCTCCCCTACGGTGAAATGCCATTTGAAATCTGCTGGAACCAGTCGTATTGCCTAGTGCCGCGGTGGCCATTGCTTTTGTCGACAATTCGAGCGGCAGTGCGTTCCACGTCTTGAACACCCCATCCAACACACAGACGTCGAGTTAACCGCCGGACAATGCGAGCACGAGATCGGCCCTTGAAGCACGGGAAGCTCGAGTCCTTAGACGAAAGGTACACGAGAGACAGCAACTGTTCAGCTTCCAAGTGTAGGGCCAGCAGCCCTTGAGCTACAAGCTGTCGGTAGCGATCAAAGCCCTCCCCACCCATGATTTCCACCATCTCCGGCGTGAGCTTGAACGGCGCTGTCTCGAGACTAAAAGTGTTGCCAGGTGCAATGCCAAGCACGAAGCCAAAATCAATGTGTACGACGTGTCCTTCCGTGTCCAGCATGATGTTGCCATTGTGTCGGTCTTTCACCAGGAAAATATAGGAGAAAAGACTGTACGCTGCCATACTCGTGATGAAGTTCGCTCGAGCTCTCTCCAAGCGGACAGAGTCGTGTTCACCTGTGATCGGGTCTCGACCGCACGCACGCTCGAAAATTAAGGGCAGTGACGTGCCCACACCACTGATTTTCTTGCCTTTCTTCTTCAGACCATCTAGCGACTGAGCATCCGTGATAACCTCCAATAGCCCGCAGTCCTTGCCTGCACATACGATGCTGTAGTAACGCATCCAGAGGTTGAGATTGTGCTTGCGGAAAATGAGCTGGAACAACTTAAGCCCTTGCAGCACGAAGACCTCTTGGCGCATATCGTCAAAGCTTTTCGCAATCACGGGAACCACTGCATAGCCTTCGAAACGTGAAAACGCGCTCTCCTCACGGATTCTCTTCTGAGTTTCCACAAAGCGTTCTCCGAAAAACGGACAATGGGATGAGCATACGGAGTCCACACTGTCACTTGTATCGGTCCCATTTTCACCACCCACCTCTTCCGTACCGAATCCATCGCTTTCATCATCGGAGAACGTACCAGTAGCTGTTTTAGCACTAAGTGGTGTGCAGCCTGAAGGTAGAACGTGATTAAGGCTATCCAGATCTTCGGAAATTGAGGATCGTAGAGAAGCTTGAGAAGCGCTTCGACTTACTGGAATCAAGTCAGCCACGTAGGTCCGCACGCTTTCTCCATCGAGGTAGTCGAGAATCTCCTGTTGCTCCGGTTCTAAGAGTCCGTCTTTTTCATTCTCCAAGTGCACAGCAGCTTCCACTATTCCATCCACTGTAGTGTCGTGATCGTTAATCTCGCGAGACTCGCCGTCGCATCCTAATGACGAGGCGATGATCTCAAAGAAAACTAACGTCGGCGCACGAGCCTTGGTGGAGAATACGGTTCCTTCGTCAGTCAATACGTTGACCACACGGTGAGGCTGTGCCATAACTCCAGACAGGGGCAATGCAGCCTCAGGCCGAATGTGCTTCCCACGCAGCATTTCTTGCAGTAAAGCTGGTAGTTGCTTCTTTCGCTGGGAAGGCTCCGAAATGTTTTCTTTCAGGTACGTACAGAGATCCACAAGGAAGCGCACGAGCCGAACTTCGTCGCTAAAAATGTGCTGAGCAGGTTTGTTCCACATCCGCTGCTTGGTTTCTACGAGATGCTGCGTGCCTGACCTCCGCCGTTCCAGTATCATCAGTTGAGCTTCTTCGTGATAGTCCGAAGGGAATGGGTCCAGGAACCCGTCGCCAATGCGGAGCTGCTTCTGAACATTACGAGAGCTGGCCACAGTTTCCTCTTTGCTGCGGGCAAGAAGCCATTCGAAGAAAGGGGATTCGCGCTGTGAAGCCGCATACGCTCGTCGCACGTACTCATACAACTGCTCAAGTAGCTTCTCCAACGATTCGCGCTGATGTAGTGGTGCTTGTGGGAACAGTAATTGCGGCAATACACTCCGAGGTTCGCCGAAGTTGACATTTGTAACGAAGAAAAGCATGACCACAATGCCGTTACCGCGCTTGTAAAGACCTCCAGCCATTGCATCCCAGTGAGCAGCAATACATTCCCAGGTCGCTTTAACTGCGAGATGCACGCTACGACGGGCAGTGGCAGCCAGGAAAAACAAGTAAAAGGCACGCACACTGGGGGAAGCGTCCGGCAGGTTTACAAAACCCCACTGCAAGAACTGCGGCCAGTAGAAATCCATCGTATCCAGACAGTTCTCGACATTGTGCACGAGCTGAGCCAGAACCACCACGAACATGAACGGCTGCTGTCGATACTTGAACATTGCCGAGAGGAGGCTCAGCGGCCCGAGACTTCGAGCACGGATGTGGCTTTCAATTTCACGCTTCGGACCCTGATCAAAATATTTCCAACGCACCAGTCGTGACAATCCCCCAGCCTCGTCCACAGCAGATGCGTAGTACACTCCAGCTTCTTGCAGCGACGTTAGCAACTGTTGGCGAATGAAGCAATCCATACACACGCGCTTCTGCTCCCGCGATGATGAGATTTTAACGCCAACATGGGATCCCAGTAGTAATGAATCTCGAGAGGGCATTGTGATCGATTCGGGAGTTGTTAGCGCCGTCCACTGACTGCAATGATCACGGCAAAACCGATGCGAACAGGACGCACAGATTTTGGGGGTATGGATGAGTCTGCCGAATCTCTTACTGCAACGCAAGCAACCGTTCGTGAGCTGCGGGGCTGAGCTTGCCACAGCACCCAAACTGTGGCGTCGGGTCTTTGCAGTCGGATCTTTAACTGTACTGGAGCTGAGCGGGTCGGTGACGTTGCTGGTTGAACGTTCACGAACAGACGTTGCTTGTCCTCGACCTGAAGACAGCAATAATGACGGATCCACCGCTGTATCTGCTGAATAGTCATAGTCAGTGTTCGTTGCGCTGTGGTCGCTGTCCCCCGTGTCTTCAATCTCCTCTTCATGACCGTTTTCCTCAGCCAACTCAAAGTGGTCCATCGCGAACATTCCCGGCGCAGCAGTGCTAGTGGCTTTCTTCAACACTGGAGTCTGATCATGAACAGGACCCAGCGAGCTTAATGCCGAAGTTGTAAGCGACAGCAAGCCAAATGGATCGTCCTCTTCCATCAGATTCTCCGACTTACCCTGATGAAGCAACGACCGCGTGGAAATGGACGACCTGGAGGCTGAAAAGTGCAGTGATTGGAGCTCCTCCACCACGTCTTCCTCCATCTCGTCGCTCTCCTCCTGCTCCTCGAATTGCACTTGTGTATGTGGCAATAATTCCCCTAGGAACTGCACCCACCGGTCTCTCTGCTCCTGTGACTCGGTCTCAATCAACAGCGCTACACCTGAACTCTCGTCCTCCACATAAAAAGAAACACTTTCGAGCTGTTTCCTCTCCTGTTCGCTCATCACCAAACTGACAAACATTTCTGCGTCTTCTTCGCTATCTGGATCTCGTCCTTCCTGTGGCAATTTCACTTTATCCCCATCAACCGCTTCGACGCTTGAAACTTTCGTACTGGCCAATAACACTGCACCTCCGGAGCTCGTAGAAGGTGACGCGTCTTCGTCTTCGCTGCTTTCGGTGCCTGCGTCCACTGTAAACCACTCGAGAGACGCCTCAGGCGCCCGGGAGACGCAGAAATACCACACATCGTCGCTCAGACGTCCTACAGAGCGCAAATGGCCACCAGAGGACGAGGAGGACGCTGCTCCTTCTGCTTCGTGGACACTGGAGGACGAATGGAAGCCTACTCGCTCCCGAATACGCACTAGACCCTCACACCGCGCCGTCCCCATGCTACAGGACGGGGTCAATTGCAGTTCTCCAAGTGGAAATTTATTATTGCGACATGTCTGGCAAAAGGAACTAAAAAAAATGGGACCGATTTAGGTGCAAAATGAAAGGTACAGATTTAGGTAAACCTGATGAATGTATGGGATCAGGAGGTAGAAAAGAAAACAAATGTTGGCAAGCAATGCTTGCCGTATACACTTGACACCTGATAATAGTGATGGCTACACTGGATGTGGTGGGAATAAGTCGCTGAGCTCTGTAACACCGGACGCGATGTCTTGACGCGCGTAGAATAGCAGATAGGCTGTGGAGGAAGGAGAAATGTCGTCTTGGTTTATTGGTGTAATAATGGCATCGTCGGCATTCCACCAGCATTTTTCATTAAAACGACGAAATTGTGCCGTGTAGTGCCCCGAGCCAATTCCAGGGCCGGAATGGTGCACCACCGCGTAGAGATCGTATTTCGTGCAGGTTCGAGACGCGGAACTCAGTGGAATGTGTAATTCGTTTTGCAAGAAATCAATGCCACGATGCACGCGCGGGTCCAAGTGATTGGCAAAACAATTGTCAGTGCAAGGATGCGAATCGTCGTGGCCGCCGCCGATGGGGGACAAAAAGTCACGGAGATCGAAATTTTGCAAAGGGAAATCCACGTTGTGACTGAGCTTTCTCCATTGATAATTGCCGTTTGCAGTTAAAAGTGTAAAACGTTTGAGTTGCAGCACCAAAACGGGTGGTAAACTCCAAAGCGACAATTGTTTCGTGTGTGGAGAGGATTCTTGCTGACAGTGAGAGCACGAAGCGTCGAGACTTTCAGTGCTGCAAAGCGAACGAAGACTTTGCTGGAGGGAGTGGGTCTTTGTAAGGCGATAGAGAACGTAGCTACTGTGGTCTCGAGTGGGATGGGATTGCAACCACCAGAACGCCGAGTGATTTTGAGGGTGAAGCTGCAGATCCCAGTCGATGGCGATAGTTTCGCAAGTGTCGAGATCCAGTAGTTCAGCAGCAGTAGCCGTAGGTAAAATATGGCAACCACGACAACCTGAGCTCCAGTGACAGCGGCTGCAGGCGATACCGTCTTCTCGAACACGACAAAGCACGAAAGATGGAGCGTAAGGATGTTTAGTCATATCGGTGTTGGAACTGAATCTTGACTGAGCTCTGTGTCCAAGTAGAAACTGATGCAGAACCATTTGATAAAGTGATTGTCCAGTAAGAGCTCCCATCGTTGAAGAACATACAAACGGCGAGCCGCAAAGAGTCTGGCGTGTTGGAGTCGAACAGTAAAACGGAACGAGGAAACTCCGGCGGTGCACAAAGCGAAGATAAACCTTTGTGCTGCCTGTTGTCGGCGGCACCGCGTCATCACCGGTGCTTGTAATATGGACAAGCTCGAAAACATGCAGCGGCTTGGGTAGTGCACTTACCGGTATTTTCTCATCCACTTGACCACTCACGACGTCATTTAGCAATAGATTCCGGATCGTAAATCCGTTCGGGCTCCCAAGGACGTACTGCGTTTGTGGAAACGGAAGTTGTACTAGCACATTTTCAACTGTCGCGTGTTCATCTACTTCCACCACCACTCGAACAGGATCACTTGTGCCAATTTCATTCTTTGACTTTGTCAAGTGCACGATCACGACCACATCTTGCTGACTTGCAGTTGGCAAGTCAGCAAGTTCTTCAAGTGGCAACTGGAGAGATGAAAACGGTTCAAATCGAGCTGAGTAGTGCGTGCATGGGTTGCATGTCAGCACACTTTTGAATTGTCCAGAGAACAAAATGTTCACTAAAGACGGTTCGTTGACGAGGTGAGAAACCCACCACTCGGTTGCCACAAGTCTGTCGTGTCGTCCGTTGCTGTCTTCAGCGCAAAAAGGCAAAGAAGAGGTACCGTGAGTCCCATTGTCTTTTCGCTGGAAAAGATTTGCCAACCACACGTGACTGCGTGGCGACAAGATCATCGAGTCTTCGCTTTCTTTAGGTTCCCGCTTAAATGTAGTGCTTAGATGATTTAACAAACAAACGAGGAATTCTTGCGCATCCTGTTGGTTTCCGTCTGTCATATCAGGGGCGAGCTCTGACAAAGCTTTCAGAAAAATCATAGGCGAAATGGTAACGTTTGTAGCAGCATCACGGTTGTCTCGACTCATTTCAGCAAAAATCTCTCCAACGACTTCGGGAAATGTCTTCTTCCGTGCCGCTATGGGTTTATCCGTAGCGCAGTGCTCGTTTCGAGAAAAAAGGAGATCCAACATCGGTGTGGCGGCTAGACACTGGAAGACGGCGTTCATGAAGCATGTGTTGCCTAAGTTGGCCAAACCTCGCGGGGTTCGGATTGTATTCAACTGCAGTGGCTGGTGCACGGGCTGTTGCCCCTCCCTTTCGTCAACATCCGCCTTGGACACTTCCACATTTCTGCCTTTATCTTCTAAATTTTCCAATTCGATAACAGAGAATCGGAGCTCAAATGCGACTTTGTCTTGAGCAACAACGTTCTCCATTGCCCAGGATGGACAAATGGATGGGCATACTAAGCCCATAGGTACCGCTAACTGATCTTGCTGTACCAGTGGTAAGTTGTCCAGCAGTTTTAGGGGTTTAATTTCACCTGCGGCGTTGCGTTCCGCAAGATGCACTTGACACAGACTCACTTCGTACTGAGCGTCTTCACCAAGCCAATTTTGCTTGAATAGAGCAGCTTCTAGCACATTCTGCAACGTACACGGTTCCAAGACGATCGCTTGTGGGAAATTAGCTTTTCTTTCGAATCCATCGCGGCTTGTAAGACTCACTGAAAGGCGGACCCAGAAACCTTTAAAAAGGGTTTGTTTTAAGGTGGTTGACGGGATGTTTGTGATCATGAGCCACGTTGACAACGGGATCATTAAATTACCGGAAGGTAATTCAGTCGCTTCTTGATACAAAATTTCAGCTCTAAGACAGGGCGAACGTTCCTGTTGCGACCTCAGTGTTTCCTTTATCAACAGTTGCCATTCGCGCGGCTTCAGGAGGCAAAACGCGTTCGATTGTGCTTTGTGCGAGGTATAATCGACGATCGGATCGAATGGCAACGTGTTGTTGCCGATACAGCGATTGATTCGGAAAAGTATTTGAGCTGTTTCGACTTCTGCGACAGAGAATCCGGGTTGCTCCTGTGCCACCTCGATAAACTGGGCTAATGTTAATATATGTGGACTATTGGAGTTCACCATTGGCATTCGACTCGGAGATGTTGGAGGGGGAGTTAACGAGTGTGCTTTGCCTCGTCTTCTGATAGTGATATTTGCCTCGCGCTCACAGTCAATTGAACTACGACCAGTAGTCAACTGTAAGAAGATACGTAGTTGCTCGAGATTGACCTGCCCGCAGCTGAACTCGTCAAACAATTCAAACAGAAGTCGATAGAAGCGATCCACATCAGATGCAAGGGTGACGCATAGTGTCAGCACAAAAAGCTTGACAATCGATTGCCTCGTATCTGTAACATTCACGAGTTCCCAAATATTTGCAATAATGTCCACCAGAAAGTCGTCATCAAGCGCTTTTCGGAATCTATCGAGAACACGATCCGGGGCTAACGCGGGTGGATCTGTCGACAGTTCCATCAGAATATGGTGCAATTCGCGGCGGAAATCGTGTTTTTGCCTTGAGGAGAGACTATATTCCTCCGTGGGGAATCTAACGGGCGATCTATGAGGGAAAGTACGCAGTGTGGTATCCTGCATAACTCGTCGAGCAAGACTTGGAATCCAGTCGACAAAATGGAGAACGCGAAACGACCCCCTTGAACCAAACGTTGATAGAAACTTTTCGCGTGTAATTGCACCATTTTGAGTTGAATTTAGGAGCACTCGGACGCACTCTTCCGTTGTCCACGATCGAGCAGATTTGCCCTTTTCGATTGCTACGCAGCGATTGACTGCGAAATATCCAAAGAACTGAAGCACATCGGACCTGGATGCAATCCGGCCATCTCCACTTGCAGTTACCATCCTGAAAACCATCTCTAGATGGTCATCTCGAGACCCTGTGAGGGCAATAGCAATGCCAGCGATGAACTCGAGCAACGAAATCTCACCGTCACGACTGGCATTCCACTCTCGGTAAAACCTTTGCACTAAATAGTCTGGAATTGCAACAGCTGCTTCGAGCAGCAGGGTGTCCCGAAAACGATCGAGAGCGAGCCCTTTGGAATACCCGCGAGCTCGGTTGAAGATCAGATTGACTCGAAGCTGATCGCTTTTGGAGAGCTGGCGAACGCAGGAGCGGTATGAAGGTCTTGGGCTAGTATGTATTTTACCGCGAAATTCTTCACGCATGGCTGTCAGGAGAAGTAATTGCCGTCGGTAATGAACGAGCACAACTATTTTTGCTGAAACTCCCTTGCTCTTTTGAAACAATAAAAGGATTTCATTAGTACAATAGTTAATACTACGAAGTAGTCCCTAAAGTGGAAATAGGAACTATCGAAACCCTCTCTGCTTTCCAATTGCGGTTGATTTCCTTCACTACCCATGCCAGTAGTAGATAGCGTCGCCTACAACGCGAGGATGTTCTGTGTATTACAGTTGTCGTTCGTGTAACCCTTGAAGCAAGCGCAGACACCCGTGTCGGGGGTGCAAAGGCCGCGGCCAGAGCACTGTGAGACGTAGTTGTACTTGTACGCGTCAGCAGGTGGAGTGACTTTGTACAGCGATAATATGGTATTGGCGCCACCATTGAGAGAGTTCCCTCCGAACGGTCTATCAAGTGTGATGGCCGCCAATGTGGTCGACTTGAGTTTGAAGAACTGGTTCTCGAAGAAAATTGTGTCGCCAGCTTGAAGACCGTGAGCAGTAGTAGTGACGTCCATGGTGATGGTCGTGTCGCCAACGGCAACGGCTGTGGAAATCGGCAATCCAGTGGTGGCGCTCACCGTGACACGAGATACCCCACTAGCGTCTTTCTGAGCGTTAAAGCGGTTGTTTGTGGACCCAAGCGCGTGTTTGATCGGATACACGAGGGAAATTACCAGGGTCGAACTGACGGTAGCGATTTTCCCGAGCAATACGTGAGACCCAACCTTGAATAGCGTATTATCTGCATCGGTCTGCGGGGAGGAAGTCATTACAATTTCAAGAACATTGAAGGTCGCTGCTGTTACTGACGCTGTTGTGATGCCCTTGATCACAATGCCCGAATCCTCAGTGAACCACTCGCTTTCGTGGCCTTTTTCCATAACGAACACTTTCGCGAACTTCTTGGCTGGGTCCACGACACTCTCAAAGCCATAACTTGCAATTTCAGGGTTGCGAAGTCGACCTGGGTTATCAGTAAATTGACACACAACCGAGAGGCCATGGGAGGCCACACGGCCCGACTGGTAGCCAACGAGGTCGGTACCAACGTTGACACCACTGGTTGGCTCGCAATTCACTTTGCGAAAAGTCTGGTTCGGGACTTTCGTGATCGCAGCTGCCACAGCAGCAGCGTTAGCTTTCGCGTTTAGGAGAGAAGTTGCTGCTACAACACCCCCGTCGCTCACAATAGGGATCGCTTCGGTGATATACACTTCTCCATGAAAATCGAAAAGCCGAAGGCGTACCCAGTCGTCCTTGCCCGTCCGAGGGACAAGTACAGCGCTACCGTCAACAACGGGGTAGCCAGTAAGAAGCGTTGGGTCGAGCCACACGTGCACCGCGAATACCGTGTAAATAGCAGTGCCCACTGATAGATACATTGGATCCACGCCGACCTTGCACGACCGCAAT
>LGSM01000421.1:0-29889 GCA_001314345.1 Phytophthora multivora
CGTTCCTTTATAACATGTGGTGATTACTTTCAGGATGGCCTTCTACGTGTACCGTGGGCCCCTCTCAAGTGTCTCCCCTCTCAGACTGTGAGAGGGGAGTCAGAGGGAAGACAGGCCCTAAGCCAAGCTAGACGTAGCCATACTTGGTCCAGAGGTTTAGGCCCCTGGCATCGATTCGGCTTGCCGAGAAAATTTGCATTCACCCCCTCAACATCCAAAATACGAAAGATGGCCACCAAAAGTGCCTCACAAGACATGTAGTTATTAATATTCTCTCCTAGGACAAATCGCACTGTAGGAACCAGTGACGACTATGATAAACGGACTATCATTATGATCGGAGATCGTCCCATCAGAAAATTATCGGCAGAAGATCATTTGTCAGATTGTACACCATACAAGAGCATTGCTAGGGTTGGCGCCGATCGGCCGAGCCAGTAGATACTTTCGCGATCGAGTACAGTATACATGTAGGCTAGCATGTACTATACATCAGTCTTCTACGTTACCTGTCAATACCTAAGTCGGCACCTGGACAAGACAATATAATACTAAAAACTATCACAATTTGACTGGAAAAGTACAAGAAAGAAAAAAAACAGATCTACAAGCACATGCCTCAAGCATTATAAGCCCGGACAGCGTCTGAAAGCGTGTTCGTCATATAGCCTCAGCAAGGTGGTGCAACTAAGGAGATGTCGTCAAAATCCTTGAGACTGTTCAAAGGGAGCACTGAACAGTGAAGTGATACGGTACACACCAATACCCTTGTTGTCGTTTAGTGTTAATTAGGAGTTCTCTTTGTACACAGTGCAAGCAGCTTCGAGTTTGGCATGAACAATCGCGGCCAGTCAAAATCAGCAAAATCCTTCCGCCATAAGCTTCATTTTCTACCTTTCGCTAGTGTCGTTCTCCTGTAATTCGGAGCTCCTGTTATCCTCGAATTCCTCCTCCTCCCCATTTGGGATATCACCACGACAAACCTCAGCAAAGTTATACGCGCACCCGCGGTCGAACGGATTGAAGAACTCATCCATTGGGGTCTTCAGATATGGATACTTGTCCTTGTTGAACACTTCGTTCGTCGTCAGATTGCGGCGCACATTACGCAGCTGAATCAGCAACAAAGTAGCTGTCGGCAGGCCGAAAACGGTCGCACAGAGGAGCAAAAACGAGTGGATTCCGTGTAGCAACAGCGTTGACGACTCCGCGTGTGGATGAACGTCTCCGGCCAGTGCCCATTCCGGCGGTTGTAGCCATTTCCACGGCCACGCTGCGTCCCCATCGTCTCTTCCAGTTGGATGTAAAGGGATTTTCCCGAGTAAAATACTCAACGATATTGTGCCAATTGTGAAGCAAAAGCCTGACAATGTAACGAGGAAGATCAGGAAGCTTCGATGGTTGCCAATCCCCACGCAGTTGTTGATCCACGGACAGTGGTGATCGAAACGGTACACGCAGCGCCTGCAGGCCGAGCAGTGCTTCGAGCGTTGAGGCTTGCGAGTGACGCACGTTGGACACGGGACGGCGTTATCTTCCGTAGCCAACAGCTCGTACGCAGGACGCGTGGAGCGCGGGACGTACCCGGGGTCCTTGATGCACACGTACACGTACATGATACACGTGAAAGTCAAAAATGCCAGCCCCATGGTCTGATACCGCTCCGCTTCCGTCGGGTTCTGAGAAGACGACAGGCATGGTACTGCAAAAATGAGCGACAGGGTCGCTGTGGTTAACACCATTCCAAAAAAGAAAAGAACGGAGGCCCCTTTGCGTGAAGCCCAAGCCACCAGTCGATCCGAAGCGCCAGCCTTCAACGCGCTTGCAGTGTCAAAGTGCGCACCTTGTCGCGCAATATCCATCGCCGTTCTCCCATGTTTGTCCTTGGCTTTCACAGGTGCGCCTTCAACTACAAGCTGCTTGGCCAGGAACGCGTCTCCCAGAGCGCTAGCGATCATGAGCGGCGTCTGTTTCTCCGAATCGCAGATCTTTTGGTTCGCGCCGTACCCGACTAGCAGCATCGCGGTGTACTGGAAGCCCTCAAAAACAGCCCAGTGCAAAGCTGTAGCCCCACGGCTGTCTGTCTGGTTTACGTCTGCTCCACGGGATACCAGTAGACTCACGAACGCAGCATTGCCTGTACTAGCCGCATAGTGAATCGCTGTCATTCCTGAGGAGTTCATCGCGTCCAAAGACGCCCCAAAGTCGATTAAAGTAGTCGCGCAAGCCACCGACGTGCACAACATCAACGCCGTCGCGCGGTGCTTGGATTCTCCACAACGACTGTCCAAGAAGTCCTGAAGTGTACCACAGGATCGTTCCTGCTCTTGATCTTGCGTCTCAGTGCTGGCGTTGCTGTTGGTTTCTTCGTCCATGAGCTCTAGGTCTCCCTTATCCGACGCACATTCCGGAGCTCCATTGCCGTTCGTGCGTTGTCCGTGCAAGTGAATGTGTCTCTTCTCTGCAGTTCTCATCGTCATCAGGGCGTCTTTATCCTTCGGGAAATACTTCTTCGCCACCGACACCAGATACGCCACGACCGTCGGGTGTTCGTACAGCACCGCTAGATGCAGAGAGTTCATCTGGTGCCTTGCTTCGTGCACCGTTAAAAGACGGTAGACGCTCTCCGCTACTCGTCTCCTTGTAGCTTCCGTAACAGTTCGGTCCGTGTGCTTCTCCTCCTGCGGTTGTTCCTGTCTCTCTACTGCTTTACTGATAGCCATCTCCACCGCACTTTGCGCTTGGAAATAGTCTCCTTTCACACAGGCAGAGCCGAGTACTTTGGCGGGAGACGCAAAGTACGAGTATTGACTCTCGGTAGCCTCTTCTTCGTCGCTTTGAGGCTCGTCTTCATGCTGTGATAGCAGCGCTGACAAATTGCCGGAACGGGGAGGAGAAGCCGCTTTACAGTCGTCCTCGGGCTCGTCACTGGGTCTGACAGCGAACGGCGAGAAAGCAGACGAAGACGGTGACGACGCCGCGTAGCTCGGAGACAACAACGGAGCGCCTGAGCCCGAGTTCGAACGTGCTAGTCCCGACGGCCCGCCGATCAGCGGCGTCAGCTCTGTCGCCGCATCTTTCGGAGCTGCTCGCATCTCTCACCTTGTCTGTGCAGTATATCCGCTTCTGGGCTGCTTGGGTATGGAAATAACGGAGAGAATAGAGAGAAGGTTATCGCGAGGGCATGCGCAGGGCTTGGAGAAGCGGTGGGGGATCCTGTGGAACCTCGCGAAGGATCCGATAGTCGTCGTGCAAGGTGGCAGAGGACTGTCTAACCGGGAAAAACTCAGCATGTCACAAAGTCATTATAGTGCGGTATGAGTATACACAGTATACTTTTTCCGTTATGTTTCGCGTGTTTCCCCCCGTTTGAGAGACCATTCACAGACCAAGCACCAAAAAGAGATTGCGATGGCGTCCTCTGCTCCCCCCGCTGTGTGGGACTCGGCCACGCAGACGTTCCATGGCGGCCAGGACTGGAAGTTCCTGGCCAACTTCGCCGAGGACTTCAGTGTGACGACCAACGCTCTGGGCACGCCCAAGAAGGCGCTGGAGGCGGCCACACAGGCCATGAGCACTGTGCACCACTATCCTCCGGCCGACTTCCAGCCGGCCATCAGCCACTTGGCCGAGTTCCTCTGGCCCGAGAACTGGCAGCAGAACTTGCCGCTGCTGCTGATGGGAAACGGAGCGAGTGAGCTCATTGACCTGGTGATTCGCAGCGTGCAGCCTGGCGGTTGGCGTCCTGGAGGCACCCTCACGCAGTACAAGGAGTATGAGCGCTCCAGCAAGGCCGACGGCCGCGAAACGCTGGCTTGGAATGACCCCAAGGCAGCTCTTACGTGTCTGGTTAACCCCACCAACCCGACTGGAGACTACATGAACGTGGAGGAGATGAAGAGCTACATCGAGACCAACTGCCCCGACAACCACACTATCATCATCGACGAGAGTATGCAGCCGTGGGTGGGTCCCAAGTGGCGTGAAGACTCGCTCATTCACCAGCGTGACTGGGTCAAGAAGCTCAGTGAGACTCGCCGTATCAACGTGTGGGTCATGACCAGCTGGACCAAGATCTGGTCCTGCACGGGTCTGCGTATCGGCAGCGTCGTGGCCCCCACCCCGGAACACGCCGCAGAGATCAAGCGCAAGCAGGTGCCGTGGTCCGTCAACTCCATGGCACTGGCCTTCGTGTCTGCTGTGGTCAAGGACGACGCGTACCTGCAGGAAACGTGGGACGTCACGCCCAAGTGGCGCGCCAACGCCGTGGAGCAGCTGTCCAAGCGATTCCCCACTTGGGAGTTTTTCGGCAAGCCCTTCCTGTCGTGGATCTGGTTGGACACCAAGTCGGTTGCCACGAGCGAAGCGGCCTGCAAGCTGGCCAAGGAGCACGGCGTTCCCGTTCGCAGTGGCAAGCCCGGCTACAACCTCCCCAGTTTCGTGCGCATCGCTGTTCGCAGTCCGGAGCAGACGGCCGTGCTGCTCAAGGCCTGGGAGTCACTTCAATAAGCTCTGCAGCTTGCTCCTTTAAAAAAAAAGACTGCTGCTATGCGTATTTGGTTAGAACAGAAGTCAACCATGAAAAAAAAGCAAGCAGTTAACTCCATTGGAATCGTTTCTAAAGATCTGTTACTCTCTGTCCGGAGACATTCGGTGGTCGAGTCTCTTGAATTTGCCCTCCCAGCCACGCACCACCTCGGTGTATTTCTCGATCAGGTCGTTCTTCTCGGCCAATTCCGCTTCCAAGTTGAGGATCTCCAGCTCCAGTTCGCTCTGTTGCTGGCGACCGACAGGTTCTGCGTCCGTCTCCGCAGTGGATTTCTCGAGACTCATAGAGGACAAACTGTCCGCCGTGTCGTTCAGGAACAGCTGCTCCAGCTGCTTCGCGTGCAGGAAAAACTCCTCCAGACGCGCCTCAATCTCCGCCGTGTCGGCCGCGTCTCGCACGGGGTTGAAGCGGCAGTGCGGGGGGTATTGTATCGGAGGACACACGAGCGACAGGCAGCTAGCGAATGCCGCGTTCATCTCCGACAGCGCCGTCTCGCCGGCAGAGGTGGAGGCCGTCGCCTCGATGCCCTCTTGACCAGGTTCGACCTTCATGGCAGTGCAGAAATTATTGAAATGTCATTATTTATGGAGAATTCACATGTGTGACAGTCAAGACAACTTCAATGTGCAATTGTGAAATGAAATTGATCTTGTGATATTAATTTACGCTTACCCTTGGTACATCTTTTGGGTCCTATTTTATCTGCTCCCTGGTGCTTTGCTCACGGAGCTGTAGCCTTTGGCAGCTTGCACGATCTCGCGCGCGATCTTCTTCTCTTCCTTGAGCTGCAGCAGCTTTTCTTTCTGGCGGGCGTTGTGCAACGCGTCGTGGCGCTTCATTTGCACGCGCCGACGCAATTCTTCCTCCTCCCGCTGCTTCTTCCGCTCTGCGTCTTCGGCCAACTTGAATTCCTGGTCAATAATAAACAGTTTCGACTTCTGCTTGTCCAGATCCACGATGCGACCGCGCTGGTCGATCAGCCCGAGCTCGTTCAGGTGGCTTTGGAGCGGGCGACTCTCGAAGTGGTGGCGTAAATTCCGGTCCATCAGAGCGTTGTACTGCGGCAGTCGCTCCTGGTGCACGCCTGACAAGTTGAAGCCGCTCTCGCGCTGGCGCAGATACTCCTCGCTCCTTTTTTTCGCCAGCGCATGCCCAACCATTGCCGTGTTCAGTCTTGCACTCTGTAGGTTTCGTTGCTGAATGAAGCACTGCAGGCTTAGAATGCGGCGTCATAAGACCCGTTCGGGAATATTCACATGCTATTTCAAGCCAAATGCAACGATCACATCACTGTTGGGGATCTGCCACCGTCACAGCCAGCCAATATGCGGCATGAAGCCGCTCCCATGGCTTCCAGCTATTCACTAGACGCTCGTTGGTACATTGGCGAACCTCGAAACGGAAGGCATCGGCACCATGCTGCTCCTTGCCTTTGTTTAGCATCGCTGAGACGACTTGGACAATATCCTTGGCCTCGTCTTGGCAAAGCGTCTGTGAAGCACCGTTTTGAAGCAAACCCTGCATCGATAACAGTACTCCTCGAGTAAGATACACCGTCCGGAATACCGTATCATCTGCCACCATGTTCACACACGCGAAGGCTACCACATCACGCGAGAACACGAACTTGTTAGCTCCAACCAAGGGCATGATCTTGACGACACTTGCATCCCATTGCAAGTGGTTGTGTTGAGTTTTTGGCAAATCATCTCCCAGCTCGGCTGCTGTGTTTTCGCTTCCTTCTTCATGAGCTTGCAGGTCTTGAGTAAGTCGTTCTTGTTCTACCGCCTCAACATGGTGCTCGTTGCATTCTTGGGATGGAATGAAGTCCATACGTAGAATATCTCGCTCCACATATTTCTTGAGCTGGGCAAGTTCCTTGGTAAAGTTGCTATTCGTAGGTGTGATCTTCGTTAGGGACCCGCGTGAGGTAGAAATGCCGGATTCGCGCTGGAGGAGCTGGAAGTGGTCCCAGAATGGAGACTTTTTAGAGGGAAATGACACAATCTGCGTACTCTCAACCAAGACACAGTCTAAGACGCGTAGTTGTTCGTCGTAGTGTGACACTTCAAGACCGCTCAAACACAAAATCGCGCCCGCTTTCCAGATACTTTTGCTTCCTCGGCGAAAGACAAATGACGGAGACGAGACGCGTTTCAACGGGCTGTTACTCTTCTTCTTCGGCATAGTTACCTCCATGCCAGACACGCGAATACTCATCAGGTGACCGCTTTGGTCCGTGACGAAGACATGTTCAACATATCGAGACTCATTCGGCTTAATCTCGCGGTCAAGCAGCGAAACTTCAGCCTGTCTCTTCGCTGATGAACTTGCATCTTCTTGTGGTTCTCGAGCTGCAACCGCCACAACACAGACACAGACATCGACCGTCGGTCTTCGCTCATTTCTTCGCCCGTTTATTCCATCTTCAAATTTGGTTCGGTAATCCATCGTCGCTTGTTGAATGTCTACACACCTGCCAATTTGCCGTGTAATATTCTTGGTTTCGTCATCTGCCAACGGCACTTTGTCGTGAACTTCCTCAAATCCTGTATATTTTGTGGAGCTCAACCGCAAAAATGCGTCCTGACCACGTCCACCGTCGATTTTCCAATTCACAGTCAAGCTGCTGGCAAAATACTCGGATCCTTCTCGAAGTCCACCCGAAAGTAGTTCCTCGGAAGGACGCCAAATCGTCAAAATGCCGCAACCTATACCTTGCTGTCCGTTGATATTGGCGTGTGTACATTCCACATCTACTTTTATAAACGGAATTGGTGATGGTACATCAGTTTGATCATCACTCAGCCAGTTGTCTGCTCTGCTACTCACGCCATCTTGAACACTTTTTTTCTCCATGACCATCCGTGCGTACTCAGATCGAAGCTCGAAATACAAAGGTAGTTGTTCTTCACAAAGAATTCGTGGTCCTAATGTCCATTCCTTCGACTGAAGATGGAGGACAGGTGAAATACGTGTCACTCGAACTCTTACAGACCGAACCATTCCGCCACCGACCTCTAAGCTTTTCAGAGGCACGCTCTTCAACAGTGAAAACGTAAGTTGCGGTTGTTGTTTTCGGTACCCCGAACTCGTGGGGGTCATATAGCATAACTTTTCCACTCCCAAGCGCATGTCGAATCGTACACGACGCGTACTGTTGTAGCGCAATTGCAGATAGGGCCATTGAGACAAATCTTCTTTAGCCAATAAAGGATTCTTCCACTGCTTATCCCGAACGATCGCACACTCCAATGGATCAATTCCCTCTGTTGAGTTTTGTAGTGATGCATTCCACGTCGCAACTTTTGTTCCAACCAGGCTCGATTGTGTATGAAATCTCCACAATACTGCAGCTAGTGGCGCATCAGGAACAGCGTAGACAGAATACCAGCCATCCGTGAGAACAAGCGCCATATTCCAGCTGACAGGCAGCTCCTGGTCGACGACGATGCTATTGTTGCCAGTAGGAAAAGGCAGCACTGCAGCAATGCACAGTGTCATACAGGCTAATGGGCTTGAATCTCGCTGAACAATTTTCTTCAGAATGGAGCGTTGTGCATTATTCAACTCGCGCTGGTACCGATGACAAATCTGCTTCAAAATTTGATCTTTAGTGAGGTATTTCTCCAGCAAGAGACGAGGAGACGATCGCTCGGTAGCAGCCAATTTCCACACAATCCATCTATAGTGATTGAGAAACCACTCAAATGTCGCTCCAGTTTTCTTCAAAATAAAATGCCCTGTTCTGAGTTGGCGGTAGAGCTCAAGCGGGCCAACGCAAAAAGCAGTGTCGGTGGACTCGTCAGAAGAGAAAATTAAACTGCCATCGCGCGTGAAGAGGATACTGGAAGCATTTTCAGCTGTGATACAGTTCAGAATTTGTAGTCGCGACGGCTCGTATTCTCCGCAATCAAACATATGATCGTTGCGTAGCTCCATGACGGTAGCCAGTGAGATCTTCATAGATTCTTGGTAAATGAAAGGTTGAGCCTCGGTGTCAGCCACTTTTCGCTTTTTTATCCCTTGAGCTTCAGAGCGTTTAACGTCGTAAATGCTGATGGAGCTGCTGGCGCACAACCGTTTGCTGGCAACTGGCGGGTTGAACCTCCTTTTTCGAATCATCTTGGAGCGAGGTTCAATACATGGTTTTAGGGGTTTCTTTCCCGCCATTTCCTGCCGCATGTCTTGATGCTCGGGATACTTGACACTTAGTCTGGAATGCAATAGCTTCGACCTCGGTGTCGATCTCGATGCTGTACAGGCTTCTAGTGCGGCAGTGTTTCGGACCAGCACGTTTTCAGGGTGAACGTTCTCCTTATCACCACAATGAAGCTCTTGGTCACGGCGGCGGCGGAGCTCAGCTAATGGGAACGCAATGGATGAAGCAGTCGTGCCACAGGCATCATCCGTAAATGTACGCTTGGTCGACACAGAATTACGACGAGCCATCGACTGACGATTGTCACCAAGACCGACAGGTATTTTCCTATCTGCAAAACCCTTTTTCTCCTGTCGAATAGAACCCACAGCGCTATCACTGACATAATCACCACATATTCCAGGTGAACTGTCTTGAGCCGAATAGGCGATATCGCCCCCATCAACCCATCGACAACATTCATTGTTGAGACTATCCCCACACGTACCCGCCATTGCTGTCAGCACAGTCTCTTCATCACTGCGAAGCTTCTCCTCGTACGCGCGCAGTCGTGATGCCGACACTGACACCGTTTTACCTGAACCCGTAGTGAACAGACTGGGCACGGTGGACGCGCCACCACCGACGCTCGAGCCGGCACCAATCGCACCCGTGCTGGGACTCGCTGCAGACTCCTCCTCACTGCGAAGCTTCTCCTCGTACGCGCGCAGTCGTGATGCCGACACTGACACCGTTTTACCTGAACCCGTAGTGAACAGACTGGGCACGGTGGACGCGCCACCACCGACGCTCGAGCCGGCACCAATCGCACCCGTGCTGGGACTCGCTGCAGACTCCTCCTCACTGCGAAGCTTCTCCTCGTACGCGCGCAGTCGTGATGCCGACACTGACACCGTTTTACCTGAACCCGTAGTGAACAGACTGGGCACGGTGGACGCGCCACCACCGACGCTCGAGCCGGCACCAATCGCACCCGTGCTGGGACTCGCTGCAGACTCCTCCTCACTGCGAAGCTTCTCCTCGTACGCGCGCAGTCGTGATGCCGACACTGACACCGTTTTACCTGAACCCGTAGTGAACAGACTGGGCACGGTGGACGCGCCACCATCGACGCTTGAGTAGATATTTAACCCTGTGTGTGGGGGTTTGCTTCTGTATAAAGTTCTGTCAAAACAGTGTCGGTCATTGGTTTCCAATTTGGCGCTGGCTGGTTGTGTTGGGGTGATGCTTGGCTGTGTCGCTGATGTAGCTGTAGGTTGGTGGTGGCTCTCAGAATTGCTCGTGCTGGTTAATGGAGTGGGCATGGTAGATTCAGTGAAGCTACTGAGGTTCACGTCTTGAGTTTGAGGGTCATTTATCTGGCTCCACGTTTCGCTGGACTGGGTAAAGCTGCTGAGCGGCGGACTTGGAGGTTCCGCCCGTTGTGTCAAAGACGTCTCCGTTCGCCTTCTCTTCCTGCTGGAGCTACGGGCGAGACCTCTGCGAGTTTTGGCGCGTCTAGCACGCTGCTTGCTCACGTCCTGAGCGTCCTCAAGTGCTAGACGTGCCACCTTTTCGTCCTGGAACATAAGTATCTGCATTGCCGTGTCGAAGTCCTGCTTGAACACCAGGAGATCGTCAAATGCCGCGCGCCAGGCGACGGCGTCGCGGTCGCCCTCCATGACTTCGCCTTGATTCCGCAGTGCACAACTTTTTTGGCGCGCGAAGTGGACCACATGGTTTTTACCATCACTCTCGAGGGCAAGTGCAAATGTAGCCATGTGAATCTTGTAGGGACGCACAGAAGGAAGATGCCGCAGCTGGATCTGGGGTTGCTGAGCGCGGCGAGCAAGGATGGCAAAGACAGGAAAGGCGAAGAGAGCAAGCTCGACCACGTGATGGCACTGCAAGAAGAGCCTATTCATGTGAGCACTCACTACATGTACAAACGTATTGACGGGTTTTGGTGGTGCAGTAACACGGTCGAATCGTACTGTAGATAACGTTTCTACTTCCAGATGACTCAACGGTGTCAAGCGAGGTACTTCTACATTCCAAAGCTCTGGGGGTATGGAGAGTCCCGTGTGCTGATGTTGATGGGCGTATGTATGTCTTTTATTCAGTTCAAGAAGGGGCACACTATTGCCGTGCTCAAGGCCTTCCTTGAAGACGAGTACGACCTCAAGCAAGAGGAAACGGTAAGTCTGGTGGCTCTTATTATATACTTAGTAGGAGAGAACTTTCTAATGAGTGCTTTGTGCAGCAACTTTGTCTGGACGGAAACATCCTGCTGGACCCGTTCTCCTTGACGGACTTCTCGTGCGTCTTGGAAGCATCGGCGATTGATATCCAAGTGCGACGTACTAGCTCGGACGACGCCAAGAACCGGAAGTGAAGCAAGGAGAAGGGTGTGTAAATGCAAAAGGCACAATACTTGTTCTCATATCTTGAATGTTCTTCTTTCAGAAAAAAAAATTAAGCTTTTAATTCTTCCATTTTTACTAGGATTCTCACGGGTGTAAACTCATTTCCAGAAAGAAACCATAAGTTGCGTCTGATCTCCCTCGTTATGCAGTCACCTCTGTTTCTCCTCAGCGCGTGCGCCGCTGCGTGGCTACTGGCCAGCATATCAACGGCGTTGTACCGCAAGCTGCGGATTGCTCGTGGGTTGGCGCCGATTCCCGGACCACCGGGAGTCTTCCTACTCGGCTGCATGCCCGCATATGCCAAGAATATCCACCGCATCTACTACTTTTTGGTAAAGCATTTACCTTGTTGGTTAATATTTATCCAATTGATTAAGCTAATCGTGTATTTCATTGTCTTTCGTAGGAGGACCTACTGAAGGAGTATGGAGGGCGGATGAAGATGCCATGGCACATTTTCTTCGACGGCGCCATCTACGTAAGAATTAGTAGGGGAAACGCGTTTGTAAACTGAGTACTGATGCCTTCGTGTTTAGATCACGGACCCCAAGGACGTACAGCACGTTCTGTCGACGAACTTCAACAACTACGTGAAACCTCGGGGGTTCCTGGATGCATTTCACGAGCTGTTCGGGAATTCGATCGTAGGCACAAACCACCACCCTCAAGCACCCGACGGGGGTGCTAGTTGGCGTCTCCAGCGCAAGGTGTCCGCCAAAGTGTTCACTACCGCCAATTTCCGCGTATTTACGGAGCAAACATTTGCCAAATACGCAGAGGAAGTACTTGCCACTGCACAAAATGAGGCGATACGATCTGCTGGAAGCCAATCCGCAGATGGAAGTTTTTGTTGTGACATGCAGAAAATCAGTGCAAACTTCACGTTGCAGTCCATCTTCGACGTCGCTTTCGGTCTTCCACTCAATGATATCATGGGCGGTGAAGATTTCAACAAGCAGATGGACTTCATCAACGAGCACTGCGCGCAACGAATGTTTACCAAGCAGCACTACAAGTTGTTCCGCTGGGTCATGCCTAGCGAAAGTGAGCTGCGGCAGTGCGTTCGATCCATTCACGCTATTGCTGACACCATTTTGCTTCGCCGTCTGGAAGAGCCTGAAGAACGAGTCAACGCTCGATCGGACCTACTGTCGTTGTTTATTTGCAAGGCTCGAGAGCTTGCTAGCAACGACCAAGATAATGATCCTGCAGCATCCTCTTTGCTAGGACTTGAGACGCTTCGTTCGATCATTTTAACGTTCATCGTGGCTGGTCGGGACACGACAGCCGCGAGCGTCACCTACAGCTTTTACGCCGTCGCTAGGGATCCGCGAGTTCAAAAGCGAATCATCGAGGAGTTGGAGAGTCTGAAGCCAGGAACTGGCTCAAGTGTCGCGCCATTCACATTCGAGGACGTGAAGAGCATGAAATATCTCGAGGCTGTTGTCTACGAGGCATTGCGGTTGTATCCATCCGTGCCGTACAACATCAAAATTGCTGTTGACGACGACCATTTCCCTGACGGCACCTTTGTCCCTGCAGGTGCTGAGATCGTGTACAGCCCGTGGTGCATGGGTCGTAGTGAAGCTTTCTGGGGTGAGGATTCGCTGGAGTTCCGACCTGAGCGCTGGCTGGCGATGAACAAGCGTCCAAGTGCGTACGAGTTCCCCGTTTTTCAAGCTGGTCCACGTATGTGTTTGGGTATGAACATGGCTGTGTTGGAGACGAAGCTCTTCCTTGCCACCACGTTACGCCGCTTTCACGTTGCCATTGCACCGGGCGAGAAGCATGAACGTGGCTACGTGCTGAAATCTGGTCTTTTCATGGACGGTGGACTGCCACTGCAATTAACTCCACGACCCAAGAGCCCCCTTTCGGCCTAGGTTAGCTCTTGTATTTTACCCTGATCATTCATGCAAGTGGCATCTTCAACATCGAAATCCCTAAAATTAGAGGACTTCTGTGTCGTTTCTTGGTTCGCGTCGGCCCAGCTAGCTTTAGCCATTCACAGACATCCACAGGACACTACCGGTCGACAGAATGGGCCTCTTCAAGCTGTTGGCGAGTGCTCTGGGCATTAAGAAGACACAGGTCCGCATCCTCGTGGTCGGACTGGATAACAGCGGCAAGACAACGCTCGTGAACCACTTGAAGCCCAAGAAGAGCCAGGCTCGAGAAGTGGTGCCCACTATTGGCTTTCAAGTGGAGGAATTTACCAAGTCAAACTTGAACTTCACTGTCTTTGACATGTCCGGCCAGAGTCGCTACCGAAGTTTGTGGGAGAACTACTACAGTGACGTCCAGGCTATTATCTACGTGCTGGACTCCACAGACACCATTCGCATGTGCGTGGCCAAGGACGAGCTGGAGCAGCTCGTGGAGCACAAAGAGTTGTCGTCGAAGAAAGTTCCTATCCTGTTTTTCGCCAACAAGATGGATCTGCCCAATGCACTCACGCCAGTCGAGTGTATGCAGCACCTGGAGCTCGACAACCTCGGCAGCAAGTCATGGCACATTACGTACGTGACTCTAGTTGGGTGCTATACATCTCTCTTTTATTAAAACTAACATTTTACCTTTTGCATCAGTGCAAGCAACGCCGTCACCGGTCGAGGTGTGGAAGAAGGGATCGAGTGGCTTGCCGACCAGTTCGCTAAGGGAAAATCCCGGAAGTGAGTCAATAAGCTCAATGCAAGAGTTAACAAGCGCTTATACAGGGCTCCTGTTGCAGCAGGAGAGTAGCTGAGGCCTTGACAAATAATGGAACGCTGCATCATTAGCATCATAACAAAAACACGAATGAAGAAAAGCTAATAGATTAAGCAAATAGGTAAGTGGAAGGCTCAAAGCGACCTGTGCCTTATCTGATCATCGTGAAGAAATGCCTGCATCCTACATAGACTGCTCTGCTGGCGCGAGAGGGGCCTTCTGCTGCTCGTTGGACGTAGCATTGTTGGCCTTAGGCACGGGCAGGAACAGCTTGAACTCAGGCGGAAGCTCCTCCTCGGAGTAGAGGCGGTCGGAGAAGTAGATCCGGCGGATGCGGCAATTGGCATGGATCTGCACTCGCAGCGTTTCGATGTAGTTGGTACCGTACGCACGTCGTGTAAAATCCGAGAGGTTGAACTGGATCTGGTTCCAGCCTTCATCCAGACGCATTGGCATCGTACAGATAAAGGGTTTCACCCTCGTGGAGCTTTGGTAGTTGCTCGCTCGGAAGCGACGACGTACATTCTTATCGTCCAGCACCTGCACCTCGAAAGTGAAGTACTTCTTGAGGTTCTTGATGATCATGACGAGAAATGGCAGCTTGATGCCCAGCGTTTTGGCCGGTTGCGCCGGGCAAGTGATGAAATTCGTGCTGACGTTGGTTCCCATGATCTCTAGCACCGACGACTGGATATCCTGGTCCGTGATGCGCTTGATGTGACCATTGCGCACCTGTTTGTCCCAAATCTGAAGTGGTTTGCTCCTGTATAAATTAGCAGCGAATCCGAAACATTAGCAAGGTAAGTGTGTGTGGCAAGGTTCTCTAAGGCAAGCGCACCCGATGCTGTAGAGAATGGACAAAAAGCCCGACTGGAAGGTGTTCTTGAACATCTCGCGTCAGCGGTAGAGTCGAGCACGTCGATGTAGAACAGCTTATTTCGACTGCGGTAGAGATAGAACGATGCAGGATAGCGGAACACCTTGAACGGTTGTGCCCGATCGAAAATGGCTCGCGTCGCTTCAACAACAGGAGTTTCGGGACCGAATTTAACCGGTTTAAGACGGTTTCTATCGAATTCGTGACCAAGTCGGCAAGGTGTGTTTCCCTTGACGTCGGCACTTGCGCCTTCGTGTCCCACACATCGCTGTGTGCCGCATGCGATCTGTCTAGACTAGATATTAGCGCCTGGAACCTCAGGAAAGTGCATTGCTGACGGTGGACTAGATTCGGGTGCCTGGAACTGAGGAAATCCTGAAATGCAGCTCATCCACCTCTGCACTCTTGTGGCCAACAGGCTCCCACGGCCAGCATCGCGCACTTCGCAATATTATTGAGTCCCTGCTCGGTGCGTTGCACAGGAACAATCTCGTGGTGCTTGGTTTGCGGCTCGCAAGCGTATCTTTGCGTCAGCAATTGCTGCTTGGAATCGAATCGCATTGCGCTGGCATGTCCTCCCTTTAACAAGCGGCCAGGCCTGGGGTGGAAACTGGTCTGCCGGATACGTCCTGAGGCACCTCGCTCTAGGAAATCGGTACATGCACGGTAAAGCACTCGGCGGCGGAAGACATTGGGCAAACTTTATTGTGGACGAACTCGCGGCATGTAACAGAGCTCTCGTTGCTCTCAAGTCGCGAAATTCGCAAAATGTACATCATGGGGCGAGTTGCCACCAGCAACAGCTCCTTCCAGCTTCAAATCTGCCTTGCGCTCGATTACTATGACCTCGTGATAGACGCGCGTCACGCGTAGCATGGCGTGCCGACGGTGGCGATGCCCTGACAAGCCCGCAGTGGCATGCTATTCTCACCAGGTCAACCGCCGCGAGTTCAGTCTCGAGTTGAGACGAACGCGCGAGCCGGAGGATTGCCCTCCAGTTGTTGTCGGATCATACGCTTTGCTTCGGCGGAACTGCAAGGCAAGAGGGACTCGGTGTGACGCGGCGGTGTTTCGTGCCGCCGAACACGTCGACACCGGTGGCCAGCAGCAGGACAACCCGGCCACGCACGACAAGCCGGTTGAAGTTTTACCGTTTCGCGTCAGCGGATCCTCTGGTTAGCAAACGACGACAGCGTTTTGACCAATCCAATACCAGCTCTGCGCGTGTTTCTGCATCCAAGAACGATATCATTGGCCAAAAGTTCTCCTGAGACGACCAAATGGAGCAGCCAATCCCCATCCACTATGGTGATCCTCCAACGTCAGCACTCTTCGACCTCAGTTACCGGTAGGCGACCTTATATCTTTCCATTCACATCTCAATTCGCCGCTTCTTCACCAAGCCCAAGCCCACCGAGACAGCCAGGATGTTCACGTCTGCCCTCCGCGCGAGTCTGCGCGTGCAGCGCCTAGGAGCCATGAAGCTGGCACAGTCGTCGCCCGCCTTCTCGTCCAGCTTCGCTCTGCGCACGTTCGCGAACGCCAGCGCCGCGTCGCTCGGCATCGAGAAGTTCGGTGTCACGAACGCCAACACCAAGGTGCACCACAATCTGAGCTACGACGAGATCGCCGCCCACGAGGAGAAGAACGGCGAGGGTGAGTTTGTCAAGAACGGCACGTACACCATCGACACGGGCAAGTTCACGGGCCGTTCGCCCAAGGACAAGTACTTTGTGGACCAGGCCCCGTCCAACAAGAACATTTGGTGGGGCGACATCAACCAGCCCGTGAGCCCCGAGGTCTTCGACGAGCTGTACGAGACCGTGACCAAGCACTACGGCTCGGCCGAGAAGGTCTACGTGTTCGACGGCTACGCCGGCGCCAACCCGGCGTCGCGTAAGAAAGTGCGTTTCATCACGGAGCTCGCGTGGCAGCACCACTTCGTGACCAACATGTTCCTGCGCCCGCAGACCAAGGAGGAGATCGCCGACTTCAAGCCGGACTTCACCATCGTTAACGCTTGCAAGGTCACCAACAAGGACTACAAGAAGCACGGCCTGAACTCGGAGGTTTTCGTTGCCTTCAACATCGAGAAGGACGTGGCTGTCATTGGCGGCACCTGGTACGGTGGTGAGATGAAGAAGGGTATCTTCTCCATGATGAACTACTGGCTGCCCCTCGACGGCATCATGGCCATGCACTGCTCGGCCAACAAGGGCAAGAACGGCGACACCGCCCTCTTCTTCGGCCTGTCGGGCACGGGCAAGACCACTCTGTCGGCCGACCCGCACCGTTACCTCATCGGTGACGACGAGCACGGCTGGGACGATGATGGAATCTTCAACTTCGAGGGTGGCTGCTACGCTAAGACCATCAACCTGAGCGCTGAGAACGAGCCGGACATCTACAACGCTATCAAGCGTGACGCTCTGCTGGAGAACACGTTCGTGGTCCCGGAGACCAAGGAGCCGGACTTCTACAACACGTCCAAGACGGAGAACGGCCGTGTGTCCTACCCGATCTACCACATCCCGAACCACGAGCCTACCTCGAGCGGCGGCCACCCGTCCAACATTGTGTTCCTCACGTGCGACGCCTACGGCGTGCTGCCGCCCGTGTCGAAGCTCAGCGACGGTCAGGCCATGTACCACTTCCTGTCCGGTTACACGGCCAAGGTTGCTGGCACGGAGCGCGGTGTGACGGAGCCCACGGCTACCTTCAGCGCCTGCTTCGGTGCCGCTTTCCTGCCCCTTCACCCGACCAAGTACGCCGACCTGCTGCAGAAGAAGCTGCAGAAGCACAACACCTCGGTCTACCTCGTTAACACTGGCTGGACCAGCGGCGGCTACGGCGTGGGCAAGCGTATGAGCATCAAGGACACGCGTGCCTGCATTGACGCGATCCTGGACGGCTCCATCAAGAACTCGGAGTTCTCGGAGGACCCCAACTTCGGCTTCCAGGTGCCCAAGAAGCTGGGCGAGATCCCTGAGAACGTGCTGAACCCGCGTGAGGCTTGGAGTGACAAGGCTGCTTACGATGCCACGGCTCAGAAGCTGGCCAGTATGTTCCAGAAGAACTTCACGAAGTACGTGTCGCCCGGCGTCACGGACTACTCCAAGTTCGGCCCCAAGCTGTAAGTTAGCTAGATTGAGCGCAATCTACAATGTAGAGCCTCTATTGAGCACAAGTAAACAAGAAACATGAGTGAAA
Organism: Phytophthora multivora; assembly: GCA_001314345.1. Lineage (NCBI taxonomy): Eukaryota > Oomycota > Peronosporomycetes > Peronosporales > Peronosporaceae > Phytophthora > Phytophthora multivora. The sequence goes on from LGSM01000421.1 coordinate 17,913, forward strand.
ACGACATACATTGGACTTGGTGCATGCGGCAGCAACATTTACTGCACGTTGCAACCTGGTAACACTGAAACTACCTTCCTAGTGCAGGTAAAGTAACTGAACACACCACGACGTCGTCAAGGATGTTTTGGCAGGCGTTGGCATCAACGGTGTAATGCAGCAGCCGAGCAGCTATTGAAAAAATCATGTCTACTTCATTTACTTTAGGTATCACACACTTTGTGCTACTCGCCCTCTTCATCGATCACAATGGAGATAGCCTTCTTCTTGTCTGCCTTCTCGTGCTCACCAACTTGATTCAGTCCGAGTACGCGCTCAAGAATTCCCGCAGACTTGCACTCGCGTCGTTTTGGTGGCTTCGGGTTGTCATGCATGCTCTCGATGTGGTGCTTCAAAACTTTCTTGTAGCCAAACCGTGCCGTACAGCCCTCACGCGGGCACGCAAAACGCTTTGATTTGCGCTCATCGTGCACCGCATTATAGTGTGCCATCAGGTTCGACTTCCGCGTGTACGCCTTGTCACAGCCGTTCATTGGGCACGTGTACTGCTTGCGATCATCCAGCGACTCGAAATGGGTACGCAGGTGAGCGCGTAGATACTGCATCCGCGAGAAAGTCTGGTCACACACTAGACAAACATGCGTCGGCGTGTCCATCTTGACATCATCGCCACTAACGCCGCCTTCTCCCGTCTCATTGTCATTGGAGTGCTCCGTTTTCTTGTGGTTCGTCAGCTCGTCCTTGTCAAAGCAAATTTCGCCGCATTCACACACGTATACTTGAGTATCTGCCTCTTTGTTCGCCTCATGTGTTCTCTGGTGGCGAGTCAATAGGAACCTTTTCAGAAAACGTTCTCCACAGTCCTCGCACTCGAACGGTAGCACGCCGGTATGTACGTACGAGTGCGCTTGGAGCTCGCTCTTCTTCTTGAAGCCTTTCAAACACTCGGTACACTCGAATGGCAGGTTCGCGTTCTGATGAGAGTTCTTCACGTGTCTCGTCAAGCCATGGCTGTACGCAAACCTGCCGCCGCAAAGCTCGCACGTGAATGGTTTGCGCTCCTGCACCGATTGTGTGGACCCTCGAACATGCACAGTCCGGATGTGACGCGTCAAGTGCTCTCGCTTCGAGTATTTCTTCTTACAGCCCTCGAAGTCACAGGCAAATGGACGATGACGTGTCTGTTGACTGTGAACGACTAGTCTAGCTGCAGTCGTGAAATGCTCGCCACATTCCGCGCATGTAACCTGGTTACTGCTGTTCCTCACGTTGTCGTCGGTGTCCTGAGCATCGTGTTGTTCTTCACATGGAGATGAAGACTCTTGAAGTTTTGCGTCTGCAGGTCCATTTAAACGTCGACGCTTGGGAGACCTTGAAGAAGGAGAAAGAGGCTCCAGCGGGAGCAGCACACGCACCGCCATGAAGTCCCATGAATCGTTACCGGTATTACCTACTATTAAACCTTAAGTTGCTCGAACCACTGGCCATAAAAGTTGACGTAGCCCACACCATATTGTGCGTCACTGAAGCGAGGTGCCACTCACTCACTCACTTTTTCCGACGGCGTATCCGACGACGACGTAAATGAGCTTCCCTCGGGAGTTCTTCCTCATTTCCATTTGCGCTGTGTACGCGGTAGCCTTTGCTTCCATCCGATTGCAAGTGCGCGGACTATACGGAGAGTACGATCTCTGTTGACATAGGAGCTTGCCACAAGCTGACACTTACTTATTCCTTTGTGATGATTGATTTACTCGTAGGGATGGCATCGAGCCTGTGGATGCCTTCTTGCACAGAGTGAAGCTCCGTTACGCATCAGGACCGGAAGACGCGTCGACCCTCGAATGGATCATCAGGTTCCCGACGCTCGTGTGGCTGCACGAACCATTGCACTGGACGCCAAGCTTCTGCATGGAGGTGATCTGTTTGGTGGGTATCACCACGGCAGTGCTAGGCATGATACAGCCGGCGTGGCGGACGTCCGGACCTCTGACGCTTCAATGGGTTTGCTACCTTTCTATCGTCAAGTGCGGCCAGACGTTCATGCAGTTCCAATGGGACTCATTGCTGTTGGAAGTAGGCGTTTTGGCCATACTGCTGGCACCGTGGTGGAATAGCAGAAGAGCAGGTGAGACCTTCGAGACCCCTGCCGCTGCAGTCTGGACACTGCGCTTCTTGCTCTTCAAGTTCATGCTCATGTCCGGCGCTGTCAAGATCCAATCGCGATGCCCTACATGGCTTGGTCTCTCTGCGCTGGACTTCCACTTTGCGTCCCAACCGCTGCCATTGCCGCTCAGTTGGTACGCATTACAAGCTCCGGTGAGTGTTGATGCAGAAGCTTACTGACGTGATCGTCTTTTGTTATCTGACAGTAACTTTTGTATGCGTACGTTCTAGCCGATCATGAATCGTCTCGCGGTAGCAGTCACGCTGCTGATCGAAGGTCCCTGGACGTTCTTCTTGCTCGCTCCGCACCCCACACTACGCAGAATGGGTGCCATCCAGCAGATCGCCCTGCAGATTTCCATTCTGCTTACGGGCAACTACAACTTCTTCAACCTCCTGACCGTCGTTCTAGCAGCAGCTCTGGTTGATATCGACATCTCGACCAAAATAAAGAAGAATTGCGACCATGAGGCCAGGCAGCAGAAGTCATGGATAGATCGAGTGGAGTCGGTATGGCACACGCTACAGACGCACACTCTAACTACGAAGACTTTAGCGACGGGTGGTCTCTGTTTCTGCGTCTACACATGGCTGGAAGTGTTTGAAATGACGGTCCAGGACGCTAAAAACGAGAGAAGTGACTTTCTGGGACTCCTTTCAGCTTCACGGATCCGACTACTGCCGACTGTCAACGATACCCAAGAATGGCTTGCGCGGATCCTTCCGCGCTGTACGGTGTTTACGGCTGCCGTGATGTTGCTCTCAAGCTCTCGACAGCTCGCGCGGTCTTTTTCTCGCTTAGAGTACAGCCGCACGACTCCTTCTCGCCCCAAGGAGCAACTAGCGTTGCGGCTCATTTATCTCTTGACAACTACGGTGGCAAGCATGTGGATCTTTTCAAGCAGTGTTGTCACTCTGTCGGTGTTGGATCAGTCGTTCCAGCAATCCCTACCTTCATTCGTCATCTCCACTTACTACTCGACGGAGACGTACCGTATCACCAACGCCTATGGCTTGTTCCGTACCATGACTGGTGTGGGCACAGTGCAGCTGGAGGATGGACAGCGTGTCTCGGTCGTTGCCCGGCCAGAGATAATCTTGGAAGGCACGAAAGACGGCGGACTGACGTGGGAACCCTATCACTTCAAGTACAAGCCTGGCGACGTGGAGTCTGCGCCGCGCCTGGTGGCTCCGTTTCAACCGCGACTGGACTGGCAAATGTGGTTCGCTGCACTCGGGGACTACAACAGCGCTCCGTGGCTCGTGCATCTCGTATCCAGACTATTGGAAAGTTCGTCCGGCGTCAAGAAGCTGCTTGACACGACGCGCGACCCATTTCCCGATTCCCCGCCGGACGCCATTCGGGCGCAGCTCTACTACTACGACTTCACCCGACTAAACACGACGTGGAACCGAAAGCTGTCTACGGCTAGGATCCTGAGCAATAATAGCGACCCGCAGTGGTGGACGAGGACGTACGTACGAGAGTATTTACCGGCGCTGGAGCGCGGGAACCCGTCTCTCGCCGCATTCGTGCAGCACCATTATCCAGAGTCACCGCCCTCCGTTCCCAAGCTTTCGTCCTCTTCCTCGCTTCGTTATTGGGTCGATCAACAGTTGGAATGGCTGTGCAGCGCCCCCTGGTCGCCTGTGGGTCTTGCGGCGGTTGTCGTCCTGGCTCAGTCTGGTGTTGCAGCGCTGTTCCGCTGCTGTCGCGGCACAAGATCCAAGTTGAAGTCGGAATGATCCGCCGTTTGGATTGGCCAGATAATCCGGATGGATTGTGACCAATAAGACGCGAAACGACCGCCAATTGGGAGATAATGTGATGGACCCGGGGGGAAGGATGTCTTTCATGACATCCATCCCGCTAAGTCCAATCCGGTGTATGGGCCTGTGGAGCTCTGGCGCTGTGCGTGTGGGGACGATATGTTGCTACGTCGTCGATGAGTCAGCTTCGTTCGGTGGACTCGTTTCCCGCACTTGGCCTAGTCGAGCTGGCGGAGCTGCTCTCAGTTTAGCTGTGCAAGGCAAGCGATCTTCGTTATGACTTGGCCTTAGTATGGTGGTGCTGAGGCAAAGAAACGGGCCTTGGAGGGGGTGTCAAGATGCCTTCAGACCCGCCCGCCCTTTGGAACCCCCGAGGTTTTATGCGCATAAAACCTCGGGGCTCCAGCGACCAATCTCTTGGCCGACGCGTGGGCGCCAGGAGCTCTTCGCGTGTCATTTCTGCGGAAGAATCGGAGCGAAGAGGTGAGCTTGGGGGTGGAGATGGAGGCCGTCGGGGCTCTGCAATGCTCCCGACTGGAGCTTTAAAGCCGCTGTATTGTACACAGATCACTGACATATTTTTTATTGCTAAAAATCATTAAGAGACAAGAATGGAAGCTGCTAACCAGCGCAAGTGCCACAACTGCGGCCAGACCGGCCACCTGCGCCGCGACTGCCCTGAGGCTTCGACCCAGGAGGGCGGCTTCGGCGGCTACAGCGGCGCTGCCTGCTTCGGCTGCGGCAAGGTGGGCCACCTCAAGCGCGACTGCCCCACTGCTGCCGGCGGCCGCGCCTGCCACAACTGCGGCCAGGTTGGCCACATCCGTCGCGACTGCCCCGAGGACGTGCAGCCCCCCAAGTGCCACAACTGCGGAGAGTCCGGCCACCTGCGTCGCGACTGCCCACAGGAGCTCCGTGAGTCCCGCAAGTGCCACCACTGTGGCCAGTCTGGTCACCTGCGTCGTGACTGCCCCGATGACAGCGGCCCGAGCGAGGACAAGTGCTATCAGTGTGGCGAGACCGGCCACTGGGCCCGGAACTGCCCCGGTGCCAAGGACTAAGCACCCGCTGCCGTGAAGGATCCAACTGCGAGAGAGGAGGGAAGGGAGCGAGCGAGAAAGGAGAGGGTATAGATGTGTGATGACGCGCGGAACTGCCCGCTTTGTACTAGTATTTTCCCGATGAGATCTTCGGCCTTTCGTGGTAGCGAGACACGTAGTGAAGGTGCGAGAGAGAGAAGGAGCCCCGCTCGGGATCACGTCGCGGCTTCAACTAGTGGAGTCGCCGCGTGGGCCGCGGCAGTGCTCGGATTTCTTATTAACTAAACTAACATGTCGACAAACACAAAACGACCGTGAGGTGGTGGGTTTGCAGTGCCCGAAAGGGAAACCACCGTGATGCACACATTTGCGATCTTTCCCTGCAAAACGATCCGGTTCGATTTGGTAGACTCAACGTTGTCGCGTTGAACACCACGCCGGACCTGCGTGCACGTGGTACGTAGTGAAAAGTACCGGTAACCTACATGATGCAGATCTCATCATCACCTGCGACCTTGGAGATACTTGGTCAATATCATGTAAGGTATCACCGAGCAAGCTTTTGAACGCGGGTATATAACCAAATACATCTCGAAATCCTCGAGCGTGCTGCCTCTCCTGCTTACTTTTTTTCTCCCTCTTTTTCTTCTTCTTTTCACGTAGTTCATTTTCCCCCAGAGCGCCACAGACAGCTTGATCACTCGACTCGCGAACTCCAGACACCTAAAAGGCTTTCCTTGCCTTCTGTCCGTTAATTAACGCGCGAGTTTAACCATGTCAAGGCCGCTCCTCACTGCGCACGGAGCGGAAACGTTCTGCTATTGTTTCGCATCGAACGCTGCCGCCCTAGCCGCCAATTTCCGGTCGCGATCGTCCATCATGCGGTCCCAGTCCGTCAGCAGCTGCAGCTTGCTCTGTATCGTCGACAAAGCGGTAGAAACAACCCGAAATAATGTTAGAAGCACGTCCTCTTAGTACTGAATGGCAGGCACTGATAGACGCACCTGCATGTTGTTGCGGGCCTGCCACTTGTTGACGGCACCGAAGCCCACGCCCATGAGCGAGAAGGCGACGGAGATGACCACGAGGCCAGGCAGCACTTGGTATGGCATGTTACAGTAGTCTCCGCGTAATGAGCGGCCCTCCACCGCTGAAATATTCGCGCAACATTACTGTTGGGATAACCTTCGGGTTACCGCATCTGACATTCTGGTGGTGCATACACAAACTATCAATCACTTCAACTGTTCACCTAAAGAACCTACATGTATTGACATTTTAGGCCGACGACGCGCATTGAAGCCGCGAGGTCAACTGCAGCGGTAGACCATTGGCCATGAACAAACCTGACTTCAACATGTAGCCCCGTTCGAGCTTCTCGCCCGGTGCAATTTCCACGTGGAAGCGACGTAGAGTGGTGGCAAGGAAGAGCTTCGCCTCCAAGACAGCCATCCTCATTCCCAGACATATGCGTGGGCCTGCTTGGAATGCTGGGAACTCAAACGCACTCGGGCGCTTGGACATCTCAAGCCAGCGCTCAGGCCGGAACTCCAACGGATCGTCACCCCACAGCGCGCCGTTGCGGCCCATATACCACGGACTGTAAACGACATCAACACCTGCAGGGACAAAGGTACCATCGGGCAGATAGTCGTCTTCAACTGCATTTTTGACGTTGTATGGCAGCGCTGGATACAACCGAATGGTCTCGTAGACGACAGCTTCGAGATATTTCATGCTTTTCACATCGTCGAACGTAAACGGCGTGGGTTTCGAACCGGTTTTTGAAGTCAAGCTCTCCAATTCCTCGACGATTCGCTCTTGAACGTGCGGATGTCTAGCGATGGCATAGAAGCTGTATGTCAGACACTCTGCTGTCGTGTCTCGGCCAGCAAAAACGAACGTCAAGATGATAGAGCGGAGCGTGTCAGCCCCCAGCAACGAACAAGCGTCAGCCTCTCGAGCTTTGCGAATAAACAGTGACAACAGATCCGACCGAGCGTTGATCTCTTCCTGTGGCTCTTCCAGACGTCGAAGCAATACAGCATCCGCTACAGCGCGGATCTCGCGTGTGCGCCGTCGTAATTCCCGTTCACTGGGCATGAACCAGCGGAGAATCTTGTAGTACTGCTTCACAAACAACCGCTGCGCGCAGTGCTCGTTGATGAAGTCCATATGGCGGGCAAATTCGTCTGTGACTGCGACCTTATTTAGCGATATTCCGAACGCGACGTCAAAGATGGACTGCAGTGTGTACTTGGCACTGAGCTCCTGCATATCGCAGCAGAAACTGACCTGGTTTCCTTCAGCCGTGAGGATTTCTTCCGCATGCCGAGCGAAAACTTGCTCGACAAACACGCGGAAGTTGGCGTTGGTGAATACTTTAGCGCCGACTTTGCGTTGCAGACGCCAGCCAGCCCCCCCGCCAGGCGCTTTGGAGTGGTGATTCATCGCAAAAAAGGAATTCTCGAATATTTCCTGAAAGGCGTCCAGGAAACCTTGCGGCTTTACGTAGTTGCTGAAGTTCGTCGATAGAATGTGCTGGACGTCCTTCGGGTCAGTGATCTGTACGAGATAATCCATGAAAAATTGTACACCTCAGACACGTACTGATATTCTTTTACTCACGTAAATGGCCCCATCAAAGAAAAGATGCCATGGCATCTTCATCCGGCCCCCATGCTGCTTCAGTAGATCCTCCTAACGAAAGTAGAGTCAGTCGGTGAGTCTTCTACGTTAAAAATCCTGAATACTTGCCAAGAAATGGTAGATCCGTCCGCGGTTTTTGATGTACGCTGGCATGTTACCCAGTAGGAAGGCACCCGGTGGTCCAGTTAATGGCGCCAGGCCGCGAGCAATCCTCAACTTTCGACACAACGCGGTCGATATCTTCACCAGTAAAACCGCTGCTGTGACTGTTATGAAGAGCTTCATCACTTGTAGTCTGGCGTAAATTCTGAAATGTGCTCCATCGAAATCAAGACTAGAAGAAGTTGAAGTGAGCGTATAGAGCTGGATGATGATAAAATGGACGTGAAATTGACCCACGTTTGACGATAACTCGTTCTCAATGCGTGCGCCTACTGTTAACAGAACGTTATAAGGAAATACTTCTGAAGTATTCAATAACCGACGGTGATTATCTATAATCTGTAAGTTTCAATTTTAAGGTTTAAAATTCTGAATGCGACGAATATTGTTCCGTTAAATGCTTGTTCAAAGTTTGTACGAAGTGAAAACTTTGCTTCCTGTAACGTCAGCGGCTAAGAATGAATAACAATTCCTCTCCGACCACACTAAATCTAAGTATGGCGCGAACTGGCCAATCAGACGCGTCAATCGATACCCTTCACCCACCTTCTTCATTTGGCGAATCATATCACCCTCATTTTGTCATTTTCATCCCATTACAACGTGTATTGCAGTTACAGTCGGATCCGCGCGGTTCTGACGTATCGAGTCGGAGATAATGACCAGATATGTGTATCGTGCTACAAATGAGTGGTATACGGAGTATCACTCCCATATTTACCGCATCTCCGACCAAGAACGACCAACAACAATGAGCCTGAACGACCTCAAGCCTACCAACACTAAGCGCGCGCGTGCGACAGCTGTGAAGGCGTTCGAGCACAAGGCACCTCCCAACGCCTCCATAGTCTCATCTATCCGTGGCAGGGGATAAACATCCCTCGTAGTAATCTAGTTGAGTGCCCTGTAATCCACACAGAAGCGGACCTCGCCGTCCTTCTTGCGGACGAGCACGACTGGAAATCCCCTGCCACCGTTTCCTTCTTCTATGACACCGCTTCCTCTCCGCTGAGAGCACCACCATGGAGCATGTCAGGGCTCTGATCGTCATGGACCCAGACCGTGCGGGCTGTATTCTTGTGGCGCTCATGGACAAGATTGGTGTGTACTTGGCCTTCCACGCAGGAGCTAGGAGGCAGCCTCTATCACACCACTCCGCCGCTCAATACTTCCGTAAGGTGAAGTGCTGGCTTCTGGACGAGTATCCTATTCAAGGTGGGGCTGTGGCACGGCAGCTGCTCAGTTTGGGGCGCACGCTTGAGCAGCACTGCATTAAGCGCGAAAGTGGTAAGGTTGTCAAGAAAGCAGTAGCTTGCACGAAGGAGAGTCTCAGGAAGATGACAAGTTATCTGTATTCAACAACTAGCTGTGCCAGGCTACCAAGATGCAGCGCTGTTGTGCCCTCTGGCACCTCTTCGGACGCGTATCGGATCTAACCTTCGTTCGGAAACAGTAGCTCTCCATCGGTGCTGGTGGTGTGTTCTTCATCCGCTTCATCCGCGTGAAGCCATCCGACGAGTAGGCGTTGTCGCTCTTTCCTGACGAAGACCCCGCTACTGGCACTGGCACTGACCTTGGTCACGCAAGAATCACCGTGCGCCACACTTGCCCGTGAAGTCGATGGATGTGCCTGTCGAGCTGACCGAGTCCGTCCCATTATTGGACTTGCTTGATGAGAGTAGCGGTCGAGGTTCCTCGCAGGCGCCATCGACCAGCCGCATCATAATCATCACACCGGCAGCTGGAATCCACGTTCTCGTCAATCGATTGCTCGATCGTAGCACTGGTCCAGCTGGAGTCGAGGACGCGCTGACATCTCACTCGTTTCGACGAGGCGGTGCGCAGCATGCGAATGCAAGCTCAGAGTTGACGGCGCGGTGGATTTTCGATCGTGGAGCTTGGGACTTGGCCACGACGAACAAAGCCTTTGTGTACGTCTTCAATACCCCGAAATAAGACCACCAGGTTGCGAAGGTGCTGAGCGGTATGTCTCCACGGCAAGCCTCTGTTCTGCAGTCGTTGGATTTCTTCGACTCGGTCACGCAAGAGCAGATCAGAGAGGCGAGTTACAAACTCTTCAACGCTAGCCATGCACTCACCAACAAGGCCTTCACCTCAGTGATGCTGTGAGAGATGTGCTGACAGCAACGATCATCCACCATTACCCGTCGATGTTGGAGCTCAATGCGGAGACACCGGCGATGAAGACGGTTCAGCGCTGCACCGAAGCGTCTGGCGTGATGACGACAAGCCTGCTGGCATGGCCACAACAAAGCACGTGGTCAACTGCTCACACGAAGGCCACTGCAGACGACCTGACAGGAGGAAACACAAGGACCAAAGTTGCGTTTGATCACCAGACTGCTTTAATTGAACGGTTAATCGAGGTCAACAGGAGTCTTGAGACTCGAGTCAACTTGCTAGAAGCTACAAGCACCAACATTGGAGATAAAACATCAGCACACGGTGAATCAGTCAAGCGACCAAGAGACACGGATGAAAGCGTACCAGTAAAGCGCCCACGCCGATTGAAGACGACACCGCTTGTGGATACCTGGTTTGCGTGGTATACGGTAGTTCCGCGTGGATGGCTCAGCACGAACAAGCACAAGCAGTCCGACTCCAAGCAACTCGTGGCCTACATGCGGCTCTTCATCGAAGACGGGTACGCACTCGACGAATCATCGTCCACCTACAAGGATGATGTCCGTTAGCTTGGAGAACTAGCATCGCAAGAACTCACGGCGTTCCTGTGTACACGAGGTGTACGCCAACGCTGTGCTCAAGGCGCTTCGTCAGCTGTATCGCGAGGGGGGCCTGAACGACCGCATCACCGCCTATCGGCAGCGACTCGCCGTCGGTCGCATCATAGATCCTGCACCGAGTCCCTGCCAAAGCACGCTCAAGGTGTTTCCGTAACCCAACACGGTTTCCATTGCTTTGCATTTGTAGTTGCCGCTTCAACAGCTAGTGTTAGGTTAGAGATCTGCAACATGCATTCGAGGTAGATTTATCAATGGGTAGAATCGAACCGCCACCTTCCCTTTCAGGAGCACTTCCGTTGAGCTACATCGATGGGGGTTAGCACAACAACATCGCAGGGGTACTCGTCTGGGTGCTCGACGGGGAATTACTGTGCCTCAGTAACTTCGCGGCCCGGACAACCCTCTTCAGGGCACCGATGCTCGGTGCCCCCCCCCCTCAATTCACCCTCTGGGTGGTCAAACGAGCACTGAGCTCGCAGGGCAAAATGGCGCAGTTAAATTGCTCGTGTACCATTCATTTGTCGTCGTAATTACCTCTGTCACCTATCAACGAGCNCCCTTCAGAGCACCACTGCATAGCACTGTACAAATCTACTGGCTCGTACTTCTCCTCATTTAGGAACTTCTGCTTTGAGCAAGTGTTAGGCAGACGTATGAGGAGAGGCGACGAACCATGTTAAATGTATGGCAAAACAAATAATGAGAGATTAAGTATCGAAAACATTTCGCGCCAAGATTTGCAGAACGTGCCATCGAGGGGAAAACCTATGAAAAACCTTACTCGAGCGGAGATGGGCAGTGAAAAACCTTATAAAAATACCTTCGTGGAAGGAGATGAGCCCAGTAATTTGCCGTCATCTTTTCGAACACGCTATTCCCACAGAAGATTTACCAAAAAGATACCACATTTTCTGTGGACTTCGGTGTATCTTTGGTGCTGAAAAAAAATCCAGTCTTTCCAAATCAACACATGTTATCCTCTCAGCTGCACAGTAAACTTCACAGAATAACTTCGGTGTTTTATTTCAGTGAAGACATTTTATTTAAACTAGTTGAGCATCAATTCGCTGCGCTCAATGTTGCTTTAGGGTCCGACACCCAAAACTATGTGTACCACAAATTTTTGGCCGACGTCCCCAAAAGAACTTAAACACAAAGAGATCGGCAACGGCATGGCGAGGCTAAGAGCTGCAGGCGCTGGAGGAAGCACCCTCAGGACAGGTAGACTGCGGCAACCCTTGGAAGAGCAAACTGAGGTGAAAACTACGGTCGTATGATTTTGGCTAACATTTTGTATTTGTTAATGCTTAGATCGATCGGCTAACGCGCCAGCTACGGGTTCTGCCACGTCGAGTAAGTACTGGTGTACTTCCATTATATTCTGGACGTCCACATGAGTAACTGGATAGCTGTGTTTACATATCT
>LGSM01000422.1:0-28889 GCA_001314345.1 Phytophthora multivora
TGTGACAGTGGGCAAGTACATGTTCTACGACTACGCGATCCCCAAGACGGCGCTTGTGGAGGGTTCGAACCAAGTTGTACTTTCAATTGTCAGTGGAAACAAGGACACTCTGGGAGAGTGGTTGTCTGCATCAGTTGTATTCGACGCGCTCGAGCTAGTGTAAGCTTTTCACCGAAATGAATAGAATTGTGCAGTCCTGATCGATACATTTTCCAATAGTATAGAGTATCCATTTTATCACTGAAGCTGGTAGCCGAGCTCAGCCGAGCTAGAAACTCTCCGACGAAGGCTTCTCTGGTGCCACTGGCAGTGCTCGGAAAATAAAATTTAAAATTGTACTGCTCATTCAAAAAAAAAAAGTAATTGTAATACAGGTCCCAGCAATAATAAATATACTTCGAAGTACTACACTACACTGTAGTATCCGTTATTGCATCAACCTGCTTTGACTGGGGTGATATTTTTCAAGAAAACTATTTTCCTGAAGCATAATAGAATGGGATGCAGCCTTGGTAGCGCGCGATGAAGAAAGCGCCTGCACCGGCAACTAGAGCAACCGAGTGAATTTGGTACAGGTATTGCAATTCTTATTGCTAGAGCCGACAGTGTTACAATGCACATTTTTTGCGTGATCGAGTAGGGCAATACATACTACTTCTTGGAAGTACATGTAGTACTAATGGGAAAGTTTCCAATACTCCCCCGGATATTTTTTTTTTACCTATCACGGAGGTGTACGCCTCAAAAGTACAAATTGTTATGACAACCCGAGGCGGTAACTTGATTTCTTCAGACGCTTAATCAACTGTGATCGTTATTTGAACGTGCTGAATGTCCGACCAACAACCAGGCTAACTCCTTCATGTTGCTCGATGGCGGAGAGTGATCTCCTTCTCCTTCCACGCGAATCAACGGCCGAAGTGTTTGTGAGACGACGTAGGGCTCATACTGGCAGTATAAGTCGTCCACGGATTCGTTCGGGTGTAGCGCCTTAATCACCGATTCGAGATACTGCACGCGCTTCCAAAGTTCTCGCACCATATCCTCCAACTCTCTCGTGCGCTGTTCCTTATGGTCCCGTGCACGTTGAGCGGCGATTGCGTTCTTCCGCTTGCGGATGTCGTCGGTACTGAGCGTCTGCATCTCCTTGTCGGTGAGCTTGATGGTTTCTCTTGGTCTGCGCGATCGAGGCGTCGGTGGACACTTGCCGATTCGCACTTGATCGAACGATGAGGACGGCGAGGTTTCACTCATACTCAGCAACGCGGACACATCGTTAGCACTGATAGTTGGTGCCAATACTGCCCGCTTGATTTCGGTGTCGTAGGGGTCTCCAGACATCGTCGTGCTCGGTCTTGGCGAAATTGTGTAGTGGACCCCGTCGTTCAAGGTGAAGAGAGTTGGAAGAAAGACCATAATGAGCTGGGTACAACAAAGCACCCACAGGTCCACCGTAGTAGGTGAACATAGAGCATCTGATCGAAAATGGATTTTTTTGCTGTATTACGGGCGAATTGTAGCCATGACTGTGGAAAGCGTATCCTGTGGACGGACACGGGGCTTATAAAATGTGTTGCTTGGTGCCCCCAACGAATCTGTGCAATGCTCCCTAGGGTAGTACGTCATTTCTGAGGTCTTGGATCGTTTAGTCCTTCATTTCGACGTCGCTCGAGCTTGATGGGGTCGTGTTGAAGAGCCACTCGAGCTCGTGCATATTGAGAGCGAGTCCACCTTTTTCGGCATCATTTTCCGACAGTGGCTCGAGGTTCGGCGAATCCGCGTACATGACGTACTTGCTGTATAAGTACTCCATGGGCTCGTTGGGGTGCAGGAGCTTAATGACCCGTTCGAGGTATTGCACGCGCTTCCAGAGCTCGCACACGGTGTTCTCCAAATCGGATACGCGCTGCTGCGCTCGACCGCGTGCACGCTTTGCAGCCACCCGGTTCTTGAGTTTTCGGATATCATCAGGACTCAGAGTGCGTTGCTCTTCTTGTGAAAGTTCGAGTTCGATGGTTTCTCGCGGTCGGCGACTGCGCGTGGAAAGAGGATACTTTCCCACTTGAACCAGTTCGTGTTGCACCCTGGACGATGCAGCAGGTCCAAGAAGAGCAGCGATGGTGTTGGCGTTGACGTTCATGGCTCGTGGTGGAAGATCGCAATGCACGTCACGAGGCAAGTTGTGGAGTGATCTGCTTCACTTGACATGCTGCCCCGTTACTTGTGCCGCTTGACTGGGTTGAAGATTGACAATGTCGGAAAATTGATTGATAGCCGGACGCGGTACTGAATATTGTGGTTTTCAAATATATGATCCTCGGAACCGATAGATACACCTTCAGCGTCGTTCGATCGACAAGCTTCAGTTCCCTTGAAAGGTGTAGCGTGGCACGATAGAAGAGACTCTGGCGCACGACCGGATGTGAGAGTGATGGTGTTCAACACCGTCTTGGCGCTCGAGTTGGATACAGTATCTTCTTGCTCGAAACTCGAAGCATCACAAGGGTTGCATTGAGGTGAAGCGTCAAAATTGACAAAGTTTTTTTTAACGCAGAGCCGGAAGGTGCTACCCGGTGGCCGCCCTGCATGATGAGCTCGGTCGTCAGCGTAGTCTTCGTGTCCACTTGCCGACACGCCGACATGAGCTCCTCGCGGAAGGTAGCGTCGCACTGACAATTCAGCTTAAAAAATGTGATATTTATAGTTCTGCTTATTTAATTCTGAATTGGGTTTCTGTAGGAAGCGCGTCCTACGTCAGGTGAGATTTACATCGGCTGGTCCTCATTGCACGGATCCATCGGTAACGAGTCGAGGAGCCATGCCAACTCGGTCATGTCGACCTCGTTAAGTCCGCTGTCCGCGCCAGCGGTATTGCCTGTAAGAGGCTGCAAGTTCCGCGACACCGCGTACGGCTCGTAGGACTGGTATAAGCCGCTCAGGTCTTGATTGGGGTGCATTGACGTGATAACGCCCTCAAGGTACTGAACGCGCTTCCAGAGCTCGCACACCATGTCCTCCAGGTCCTGGACGTGCTGCTTCTTGCGGTCGCGATCGCGCTGTGCCGACACACGGTTCTTCTTTTTCCGGATCTCGTCGGCGCTGAGTGTGCGCATATCTTCTTCAGTTAGAGCAATGGGCGTCCGTGGGCGACGTGTTCGTGGCGGTGGACACTTGCCAATCTGCACTGCATTGTCCCGCTGGGGAGACGTCCCGCGCGCCAACAGACCAGACACGTCCGTGGCGCTGATTGTTGGGGCTGAAATCGGTCTAAACGTTTCGTGAGCCATGACTTGGCGTGTTCTTCCAGGCAAATTGATCAATGAATTGCTGTCTCTTTGAGCTCAGATGTGGTTTGCTACCTGTTGAAAGCAACGCCGTAGAGAGCTACAGCACCAACACTCACACCATTCTCTTAGCAGCGGCGGTAAGACGGTCTTTCTTGGCTTGACGTAATGGCTTGACAATATCAAGAAACTGAAGCTATGCTCGGCCTGTGCACAGGAACCTGAAATGGAAGTTCAGCTGTGTGGAGAAATGTACCCAACTTCTGGATTTTGGACCAAACGTAGACGAGTTTGATGTGCTGAAGGTCTTGAACGTAGCTCCAGACTGTCGCATCTAGCGTGTTTTCGGTGGTCAGGACCTCCAACATGCGCACTAAACGACAGTAGAAAATGCGGTGGTGGAGGTACAGTATATTCGTCTACAGCTTTCAACATACGTCACTAGCCGCTGGTGTTGAATGCACTCTACTGTGAACCGACATTCCTGAGAAAATGAATTCGCTTGTGGGCTTCTGCTGCCAACCGTTGCGAAGATGGCTTGCTTTGCAGCTGAGTTGGCTGGAAAGTGAAGAACTGCTCTCCTTCTTCAGAGATCTCGTTGAAGCCACACCAGAACATGAATGACTTGGCGGCTTCTTTGCCTAGCGCACCCACGGTAGAAGCGAAAAACTTGTTACTTGCCCGGATACGCTGGAACTTCACGTCCTCCGGTTGCCGAGCAATGTTTTCTACATAGCGCAACGCTAAGAGGAAGCAGGAGAATTTAAGTTAAAGAATCAAGTACGAGCTAGCATCCAACCAGGTATATAGATCCGTACCTGCAGATACAGCCTTCTGTCGAGATGAAAGCTCTACTGGAAGTACCTCCCGGAGCTCTTGCATTGTTTTGTCTGTCAAATAGTTCAGTAAGCGCTGACAAATAATACGCCCAGTGCTATAAATCAGAAACTTGCCTTCGACTGCTTTGAGTGATAAAGACTCAGCAACAAACACGCAGATATCGGTCAAATGGTCACCAACTTGGAAAGAAATCGAGCGAATCTCGCTTCCAGTAGGTATTGGCACAGTAAAGTCTCCTCCACCGTTGCCGCCGCAGTTAACCTCACGTCCAAAATTGGTGTGCAGGGTGATGCCATCCGTCCAAGCACCCTTGCGGCCAGTCACGTGCGAAATAATCTCATCTGAAAGCAGCTCAAGGCTCACTATGGGTTGTGTCGCCTGCCGTTGAGCATTGGTATTTCCCAACAGCTTGCCAAATACGGCAGAATCCGAGCCGTCAGGTGCAGACGCTTTCTCGTATACAAACTGAATACCATCAAGAAATTGCCCGCCCCACACTTTACATTCCAAAACATTGAGTTAGTTCAAATTTCCACACCCAGGCAGCACAAATAGCAGCAGCGTACTCAAGACTCGCGCAACACGATATCCTGATTGAGCTCCTGCAGCAGTCTCAGAACACCTTGACCCTTGTTGCTCGCCATTTGGTCCAAATGCCTTCAATGGTGGAGCAGATACGAACTTCGTCGTCATATCAGCGCAAAACGCATTCACCAAATCGGGGGATTTCATTGGTATCACGGCCACGTGACTGATAACAACAGCGAAGCCACTACCAGGTCCCTCGATAACAATATCTTGATCACTGGACTGGTATTCTCCAGCCATCACGACAATCTCCGTCCCGTTAATATATGCTGAAACAGCGTGCTCCGTTTGTGCTATAGCAATGTGTGCGTATTGACCAACATTGAGGAATGATGTAGTCGTCGGGGTGTTGTTTTGAGCCCCAAAACCACAGCAAAAATGTCGCTTCGAGTCGTCCCAGTACACACAAAATTCGATCAAACCAGCTGAGTCCAGAGCCCCAAAACGAACAGAAAACACGCTTGCCGTGCCGCTGTTAAGAGATGTGAACACCTTGTCTTCATCGATGCGAACGAGAAACGACAACACAAAACTGGCGGTATTGCGTATGGTTTGACCAGGAATCAATAAAACTTTCCCTCCAATGAGTTGCATCCCAAATGCCGCGTCTTCGCCAGCTTCACCACCAGCATCTACGATCCGGCCTGGATTTGGAATCCGAAATGGCTTACGCAGTGCGCAATGCTGAGAGTTGTTTGTGTGGCGGTTGTGTCCTGAAATGTCGATTAGAGCCCCACTGTCACCTCTCGATGGAAGATCTTGCAACGGCAAGTACAGCAGCGGTTGGTATTTCCACAAAAAGTTGCGAAGCTCCGTTGGCCGTCTTGAACACTCCAACAAAGCCAGCGATTTGGAAGGGAACCCATTTGAGTTCAAAGCTGCCACAACTTGAATAGCTTGTGCAGCTCGCTCGTTCATATCGGGAGATTCTTCCGGGAAATTCAATCCAGTGCGGCCAGTAAAGCAATTCGGATTTGAGCAGCCTGGAGATTGACAGCCAACCACCAAATTTGCGCAAATGTGCTGCAAAATATCTGCAGCTGGCACTGGTGTAGTTTTGTTGGTTGGCAACGAATTCTTTGTCGTGGTACTAGTGGTGCTAGCGGTCGCCTCTTGTTCTTTTCCGTCTTCGTTACGCTGACTTTTCCATTCCGCAGATCCCGAAACACGGCCTTTGACTTCCGATTTTTTAACAGTAACGCTGCGAAGAAGTTCGTCTCGCTCATTTTGTGCTCGAGCCGACAAAATTGCCACCCTCTCAGGCGTCTGTTGCCCCCTTAGTCCACGATTAATCTCACTGATAGTCGTATGAAGCCACGCTTCGCTAACATCTTGGCGCCTCGCCCGCATCTCGTCCCAATTTTGGGTATAACGCCTTGCTGTGTCAACTACTTCATCGTGGGCGAAAGAAAAGATATAGGACAGCTTCTTACCCCAGCCAACCTCGTACGTCAGTGGACTATCCAGCTGGTCTTCGCAAGAATCACAGTGCAGCCATCTCTTGAAGTGCTCGGAGTACACCTCAGTCCACACGTGATCTGTCACATCCAAAACGTAGCGAGCTTCGAATCCCATCGCTCGGCAGCACAGTGTAAAACAATTTGCCCATTCACCACAGCGGCCAGTACGAGTATCCAGTAACTTCACTGGATCATTGTAACGAGGGAATCGAGTGAAAGATCCACAGGATGGACACAGATAGACTTCAACACGGCTCGCATGTCCGGCTATTTCTTCAGGGGTACTGGCCCCCTCAGTTCGCACCGATCGAGTCTTTTCGTGATTGCAGACCGAACAGCGGGGCTGATTCATCCACGAGAAAAACTCGCGCTTGAACCAGTGCAGTAACTGCTTAAGTAGCTCATCTTCGTACAGCGGCATTGGTGATGGATTAGCACGGGCACGCTCATGAAGCTGTTCAGCTGGGATACGACTAAGCGCCTCCTCTTGCATCTGCTTGCTTTCGTACGACTGTGCCCGCTGCAACCCACTCTGCAGTCTCTGCATCATTCCTGGTTGGTGCTGTCGATAATGAGTTTCCATCACAGCATCATCTCCACGCTTTCGTTCAGCTGCCATAGTAGAGTGACCTATAGTCAATCGCTTTTCATCGAAGTCCAGAGCATTGTGCGTTCCCCTCAAGAAGCGAGAGGCAAACAGACACTCGCCAAACTCGCTATGCTCACGACCCGAATTGCACACAAATCCGCCAATAAACGCGAGTTTATAGTACAGAAAAATTTGCTGGCTTCCTGGAGCGCCTCCGTTGAGATCCTGTGCAATCTTGATATACCCAGGCGATGGAGGCGGTTGATCGCCAACAACCACAGCTATATCGGCGATGGTTAGTGTGCTAAAGTCTTCCATGTTGCCTTTGAGCTGCATAGAATCATATCCAATATGAATACTCGATCCAAATCCATCAATAGCAGCACCGCCGCTATTGCAGTTAACATCGATAACTTTTTCTGGGTTGCTGCCTGGGGTGGAGGGATCCACTTCGCTTGAGTCATCTCCTCCAAATTGGTCAACAAGAATATGAAGTTGCGTTACTGCACGCGGCCCGCCACGCTTTACACAGAGGTAAACGTAGTCCCCTGACGCTGAGTAGTTCAAATCCACAGGCAACTTAGTGAAGCCAGACGGTGCAGCGACATCCACATTTCCAGCCACAACAGCGACATCAGAAATGAATCGCGACGCCAACATCTTGGACGAATTCCATTCCATCGGACTTACGACCTGGAAGCCTGAAAACAACGATAAATCATAAGAAAGTAATTTGTATAGGAGCATTCCTCTACCGACGTTACCTGTGGTGCAGGTCCTCGCACACGGCTCACAGATGAGCGTGGCTAGCGGATCGTCCCCACTAGCTGCAGTCTTCCTGAAGGCAGGCTGCACCACAGCAGCATCTCCAAATGTGCTCTTAGTACAGATCTGTCTCCAGTCACTAGCCATCTCCGGTGTGTTCGACGTGGAATCAGAGCTTGAGAACAGGAAAAAGCGAGGTCGAGAGTCCGGCACAGCGATAGTGGTTGTGTCGCTCTTGCTGGGGGAGTACAGTACCTCCCCTGAGGAGGACATAAGGATCTGCTCATCCGGCATCACCCCCACAAGTGACAATAGCTGGCATTGCAGTAGATCCACAGGGAGCGTCTTCCGATCCGATGCCTGCGTGGACACGTAATATCTGCAGCAGCAACGGCGGAGTCGATACAAATACAACGCACGTTAGTACCTCTGCGTGTTGATGTGCCGTAGCTACCCTGTAGTTGCTCATTAACGCACTCCTGACACTGGTAGACCACGACGATATCCATCGTCATCATCTCCATTTTTTACCTTCAGGAATGAGCCAAAACAACGTTGTTTTAATTACATAAACGTTATATAACGTTCGTTTCAGCTAAAGTTGAAGCGACGCCACCATCACTCTGCATTCCGCACGCGATGCACCAGTTCACGCGCCCGCGGCACCTGGGCAGCCAGCAGCTCGAGCGCTTGCGAGAGCTGCGTGAGATCAACGATAGCGATGTGAGAGACAGACATTTAAAGCGCAGCGGAGGCGTCTCCGCTTCTCTCTACTCCACGCAGCAGGCTGTAGATCCGTTGGCATCTCGTACAGTGGACGCCATCGTGCAAGAGCGACTGCATGACAAAGAAAATGCCTCTACATCCGCTCGACTGCGAGATAAAGTGGCGGCTGCACGTCGTGGTGTGCAGACAGAGCGCAGGGAGAGGTCAGGCGACGAAGTGCGACCACCCGAGAAAACAAAAACAACGAGGAAGATCGCTGCTGTTAGGAGACGAATGGCATACGATAAAGAAGAAAAAAGAGACGACGGGCGTAGAATGGGGAAACACGAGGCGGAATGGATGGAGAAGCAACTACAGTACAAGGCGAGGGTTGCCACATTGGAGAAAGAGTGCAGGGCATCGTGGCAGAGCTTCTTCGCTGGGGCCGGGACTTCCAGTTCGCCTACGAATGTTGCATCGACGGCTGAGACTAACAAGTTGGCTGAAGAAATGGAGGCAGTGAGAGAACAAGATGTGAATAAAATATTGGGTGAATTGAGCAAGTTGAGCAACAAGGTGAACAATGTACAGACGAAGGTGATGGAGATAGAAAACGGAGAACAGTTTTTCTCGGAACTTCAGGAAACAATTGATACGATGGAAGCAGCACTGGAAAAATTTCGAATACAACAACGAATGCAGTTCGAGGAGTACGTACTAGAAGAGAAAATAGTTGAGAGAGACATTGCAGTTTTCATGGAAAAAATGGATAGCTGGGAAAAAGAGGCGGTCCCGCAGTTACGTCGAGGCGGCGCTAGTACGGAATACCTGGGACCAAAGATGATGCATCTGAATAGTACGGCGACTTTGATTTCCCGACACTTTCCCTTTTCACGAAAGCAAAGCGAAAGTAGTAACGGAGCAGAGAGCTGCAATTGCAACAGCGGAAATCAAGACGAGGACCGGGCAGCTAGAATTGGAACTCCGGATGAATTGGGTATGGTTGATCGTGTCCGTAGCCTGAACGACGCAATTCTTCGATCGGGGGGCTTGCAGGGTGGATGGGACCACCGCGAGCATTCTGCATTTGCAACGCTATTGGTAAAGTGCGGCCTCACTGACGACATATTGCTTCAACAGCTACTTCTTGGTAAAGCGCCTAAAGCTCAATTTCGTGCCGTTTCAAATCAAGATTCCAACCACAAGGAAGAGCCGAAAAGAGAGGTTTCAATAGATTATGAGACTCGTGTTTCGCGATTTCTTCGCAAATGCATGCGAAAGGTTGTTACTCAGACGGAAAGCACAATCCGCTCGCATTTTGAGTGGTATCTTCGACACCTGGAGCTTGTGGAGGAGAAAAAACGCGTGATCAAGGAGTGGAAAACGCGAAAGGAAGAAGAGCGTCAACAAATTTTTCAGTGCGGATTCGACGCTGATGGACAAATGCTCGAAAACTTCGATCAGGATGAGACTACAGGTTCCAATTTCAACACTTTCTCCAAACAGAGTAGTAGAGCAAAATTAAAATCGCGAGAGAAGACAGAACGCCTACTGGAACAGTGGAAGCAAGAAAAGAAACAAAAAGGCGAAGAGCGAGAGCAGCAAAGACGTGACCTTCAAGTGAAGCGTGACGCTATCGAAGCAAAGGTATGTTGCGTAACAATGACCGGTATTGGTTGAATCTGCTTGCTGAACTAACCATGCATCTTCACTAGCGAAAACAAGAACAATTGGATGCCAAGCAAAAGATTCTGCTGTATAAGCTTCAGAAAGAACAAGAGGCAATGATGCTGGAGCGCGCAACAAAACTACGGCAAAATGCCACAAACGAAAGTCTCCCCACTGGATCGCTGCCATTTTCGTCCCCGGTACGTTGAACGCCTCGGTTGTTGTTATATAGGAACTCCATTATTTATTCCCATGTTGGCTAATATGAATAGACGTCGAAGGAAGACTTGGATGAACGATCGCGAATTGCTATAGAATACGCAAAGGCAAAGCGATTGAGACTTCAACAGATCGAAGAACGCAAACAAAAGCAGCAACAACTCCCCCCTCGTCCCGAAAACAATGACAGCAACACTTCGCCAAAATCAGTGTTATTGTTCAACTCCACCGAAGCTTCCAAAGCGCGGGACTTCAGTAAAGAGCAGGTTCGGCGGAATGAACGACAACGGAAACGTCAGAGCGCGCACGATGCATATATCCCTGGCCAAACGGCAATACCCGACGTAAAGTTCAAGAGCTTTGGGCACATTCCAATTCAGCCACGTACAGTACCAGCCTGGAGGAAAAATATTTGACTTTGCATGGTCAAGATACAGGGTTGTGCTCGGGACAACCTTCGCACTTACAGCTATCGCCGCATGTGCACTCGCCTCCAAAATACATACCACAGCCGGGCACGGCCCAACCAACGGCTAGTGCTGCGGTGTGTGCTACGGTCGTCATGTATCTCGGACAACCGTTTTGAGGGCAAATGTTCATATCGCACTCGTGAGACTCACGGTATTCACTCGTAGAGTTGGATCCTGCAGTGTTTGAAGATCCCAGAGGAGGTGGTGCAACCTCCATCGGAATCCCCCAAGATTCCTCTGACAACTCCAGCATTTCATAACCAACACACTTAGCAGCTTCCACAAGCGAATCTGAGTCCAGCAACATTGCTATCACCAAAACTTCAACCCGATCTGGTAAAAGCACGAGGTTCTCAACACCCTCAACTGACTCCAAGGCGTCTTTTAGCTTTGCACCAGTCAATCCCACGTCACACAGGTCGTTGACACGGAATCGAAATCGGCGCGGTAGTGGGGTCTCGGATTTTACATCGGAGTCGAAACCAATATCCGTTACCGCTGTTTGAATGTCGTCCGCATCGATATTCCCGCGTATAACAACGTGACGGTTCTCGAAGCGCAACCTTGCTGCCTCCACCCCTCCCACTGCCCGGACAGCATTAAGAACGGATGAACCGCAGTTACCGGGGCACATCATGTCCGGTACATGTAGAACAACTTCTTTTCTCGTCCACGGAGTTGAAGACTGTTCAATAATGTTAACTTCGGCAAGCTGCAGATTTCTGAGGGGTACCAAGGCCACATCAAGGTCCAGTGACTGCTCTCCCCGCACTGTAACAAGGCGTGCGGATGGCCTGTCTTCATTTCCACTTGATGTTTTAGTATCACTCGAAGATGGCTGGGCAGACTTCTCTGGAATCAGATGGACGCTTCTTACTCCCGGCATCGTCCCAAGCAGCGCCACGATGGCCATAATCCCCAAACTCGGACGTGGCTTGATCTGAAGTACAAGCCGCGGCAGCAACATTACTTTTGGCGTCGACGAGCTGGTGCTTCGGATAAGAGGTTGGAATTCGCTGGTACTGGAGCTGGTTATCTGGGTCGTGGATGTAGCAACGTTGGTGATTGTGTTGCTGCTTGTGAGAAACGGAACCATTCGTGGCGCTGACAACGACGTGGGACTATTACACGTGCAGTCCTCAGCACAGTTGCAGTTACCGCCAAAACTGCGTGCGCAGCCATTGTCCAAACAATTAGCAACCTGAGAACCGTCACATCGCGCGTTCGCTGAATCTGTAGACATTGGTGGAAACAACACCAACACCGACGTACCCGATCCTTCTGGAGTTGGTATTGCGCTGTTTCGCGGGCTGTCGTTTGAGTGATCACTGCCTGCGTGTTCGTTGGCTCTCACCTGCGTTGGTTCCACTGCTGCTCTCTGTTTTTGACTTCTTGTGCACGTGGCACACATCGTTCCATTATCATTCGGCGATCGAACAAGCCTCCGACAGCTCAGAACCGAGCATACGCGGGAGCCGCCATGTTCCGAACAGAATCCTGAGGCGCCTCGAGCTGGCTGCTGACAATTCCGTCGTCGACATCGTCTGGCACCACCGTGTGCTCGGCACTTTCCTCCTCCCTGGTCAATCTTGGTGCATCCTGGCTCGGAACAACGCTTGCCACCTCCATGAGCCGTGCAAAACCCTCCACCAACGTCAGCCTTAGGGCATCCAGTGATCTGACAACGCTTGCCGCCGCCGTGAGCTCGACAGAGGCCCTTACCAGCATCCACCTTTGTGCAGCCAGCCACTTGACAGCGTGCACCGCCGCCGTGGCGTCTACAGAATCCTCCGGTCTGATAACCTTTAGTGCAGCCTGGGAAAGAGCACTTTTTGCCTCCTCCGTGGGCCACGCAGAACCCTCCGCCAGCGTCCACTTTGGTGCATTCAGGTTGGGAGCATTGCCGTCGTGTGCGCTTCTTCGTGGTAGCTTTCGGAGACGGGGTAGGTGCAATTGCTATTGCTGGAGACGCCATGGAGCTGTTGCTATCGCTGACACCAACCGCTCGCCGTGTTTGCATGTGTCGGCGCTCAGCGTGTTGCGCGTAAATGTGCGGGTCAGCACCGCCTGAACATTTCGGTATAGAGCTCGATTAAGTACGATATGGTATGGCGTTCACGGTGGATGGGTACAGCTGTAAACGAAAATGCCCAGTCAACAATTGTCCCTGCACCGACGGCGCTGTCAATGGAGCTCTCGCTTGGGCCCCACCAAGTTGGGGCTACCACTGGTAGTACAGTACCAGGATAAGAAGAGACAAGCTTGGATGCGACTAGCAAACGAGAAGCTTGCCGACATATATTACCGCATCATGGTGGTGCCAGGTCATTTTTCGACGATCCCAATGTTGATGCTGTCCTGCAATTCCTTTGCTGAAGGGTTTGCCGCCACAAAGACATCACCAGCGTTCGCTTCAATCTCAGTATCTGAATTTTACGGCACGTAAGAAACGCACCTTCATCAAGGTTGAGTCTGAAGTTCCAGTTCTCAAGCTCGCGGATCTTGGCGTCCAGCTCCTTCTCGCTCAACTGCGTCAACTCTGTCAGCACTATAGATCAGAACTCAGCTCACACCAACCACTCATCACTGCTCTCAACCATTAAACTCGCGATTGCCCGCCACCAGCGCCGGCTTCTGGTGCGTCAGGAACTCCAGCAGCGTCTCCAGCTCCTTCGTGAGCGGGACCTCTGGCGCGATTGTCTGCGCGGCATCAAAGAGCAGCTCACTTGTCGTCAGGCCTCACTTACAGCCATTGCTCAACTGTTCGCACCTCAGGGAAGAAGCTCGACATCGTCGTCTGCAACAGTCAAAGTGCAGTTATGGCTGCGAAGCTACTCGTCTTTTGATTGGTTGTAAAACCGTCACCATCGCGTCACAAAAGGCCGTCTCACTCCCAAGTGAGAGGCCATGGCGACGCTGCTTCGCCCCGGGGGCCTGCGGCGCTTACGCGTGTTGCACGCGAGGAATCCTTTCCTAACGAGTCGCGCCTCGTTCTTCTCGTTCCCGTCACCGTCACGTTCGCTGGTCAAGTCGCACACCGAGACGCGCGTCGTGCCGTTCTCCTGTTCCGAAATGTTCGATGTTGTGGCTGATGTGGCTCACTACAGCGAGTTCCTGCCCTTCTGCGTCGAGTCGCGAGTGCTGCGCCGTCCCAACGACAACGTAATGGAAGCGGTTTTGCGTGTGGGCTTCAACATCTTCACAGAATCCTACATGTCCCGCGTGCTCATGATCCGGTGCGTGTCTCCGGCTGAGCTTTAGGATTGCCGTGTGTCAGCTACTTAATTCTGCTATTGTTGTAGACCCAATAAGGTCGCAACGAAGGCGATCGATTCGCCGACGTTCAAGCGGATTGAAAGGTTCGTTGAAAGTTGTTAAGCGAGAACATTTTGTGGGGACCTTTGGTAGTCACTAAACTGTAGTATGTTGTATTGTGTGGTG
Source organism: Phytophthora multivora (assembly GCA_001314345.1). Lineage (NCBI taxonomy): Eukaryota > Oomycota > Peronosporomycetes > Peronosporales > Peronosporaceae > Phytophthora > Phytophthora multivora. Next base: position 14,030 of record LGSM01000422.1, read on the forward strand.
ATTACTGTGTAGCGAGTGGATTTTCAAGCCGTGTTCTACTCCTGGATGCTGTGAAGTTAACTTCAAAGTGACGTTCGAGGTGTCGTCGTTCCTCCACGCTAATGCCATACAGCTCTTCTTTGATGACGTTGCACTGACGCAGCTCAATGCGTTCATTGGTCGGGCACGGAAAGTGTACCGAACAACATCACGACCCATTTCGCAGGCCGCGACTAAGCCAGAACCACCGCTTCCTGCTGAGTCCACACCGAAATCTACCGCGACTGGAAGTGAAGACAGCAACTCAGCAACTGAAAGGGATGAAGACGACGAATCAGCAAAACGAGAGGCGAAGGCCAGGGCATCCCGCCGCATCAAAGGTGGCATTTCTTCTCAAAATTACAGCGATTTGGCTGCTGTTTTCAGCGACTATGCCGACAAGGATGACAAGCTGTATTACGGTGGATTCACTGCAGCTTGCATGGCTCTCAGCGATGAATATGAAGACATGAAGGACATCAGTGAGAGCACTGCACTTGCTGGCGCGGTATTTTCCAGTTTTGAAACCCACGCGACACCGAAAGATTGGCTTACCCTGGATGAATTCGTGGTGGGAGTGTATCTAATGACTAAGGGCACCTTCGAGCAGAAGGCCCACAATCTATTTGAGGTTGTCAACAAAAATGGAGACGGCAAAATCACTCGGGAGGAACTTACTCAAGCCATGCAGCGCCGGATTCGAGCCGTGAAGAAGCTATTCCCCAAGCTTCTGCGTGATCAAGTGAAGATCCAAATGGCGAATGAACAGGTCGAAGAGCTGTCGTCCGTCCAAGACGCTGCCGTGGCGAGTAGCGTCCAGGCTATTGAGGAACTGATGGAGGAAGTAGAAAAAGAAATTCCTCTTGCCGTGAATCAGATCTTCCGTGAAGCCGACCTCGACCAGGACGACTACATCCGGGAGCAAGAGTGGTTGTTCGCGTGGCAGGCGCATCCAGAGTTTGTGGAGCTACTGACTATTGACGGCATGAAGAAGATGGCGCAGTGGGCGTCGGTCGTGCAAGAAGCCAACGACGATGATGACAAGACGGGCTCTTCTGGGCAAAGTCTAGATACAAGGCTAACGTACGCGGATTAAATTTGAAGCTATTTGCTGTTCGTTTGCAGCCATTTGAAAATGATATGAAGCATGTGGTCATACCAAAGTACAAATGATATCCAACAAATTCCAGCGTCTTCAAGTCGCTCACAGTTTCAAGATGCCGTTCTCCCACCGGATACTTTTCGAATTCATGGCCAAGAACACCATGCAGCCCGATAAACGTAGGGCATGAAGCAGATGAAAGCATGTGAGCGCGCGCCACTTTCAAAGTGAAAATAAGGTTTCTTTGCTTGGCAACGTGGCGAACAGAAAATCTTTTAAGATAATCTCTGCGGAGGAGTGTTTATGATCTGTCCTATCGTAAACTCGTTTCCTGCGACCACCCCAGGCTTCTGAATGCGTAGAATTCAATTGACTAAATAAATCGCATCACATTTTAATCCGCTTCGAAATCATAAAGGTTCATGGAGCTCTGCCCCAAAATCTGCTCCAACGAACGTCTTCTATCAGAACTTCCGAAGCTATAAGGAAGAAGTCAGCTCTGAACACTTGCCATCCGCCACAAGGCGGCTGCCATCGTCGACCACAGACGCTGACGCCTTGCACCTTCCGCCCCCACACATGTAAAAGATGTTTGGATTCCCATGATATGAAAACGGATGTGTCTGTCAGCAAAGAAAGAGCTTAAAATGATAAAAGTCAATGTGAGTCGCTTCTTGGCAAGCACAAGCACTGCTTGCGTGACTCGTTGCGAACCGAGTGACAATCGCCTCACTCTTGTATTTGCGGTTTCGAGCCAGGATGCGCCTCTCCACTCTCGTTCTCACCTTCGCGGCCGCTGTGGCTGGCGCTTCAGCCGGTTCGCCCCAGCAGCAGACGGACTCGCAGCCAATCCTCTTCGCCGCCACGTACACGCGTGACGAAGGTTGGATCAATGGCACGGGCAAGGGAATCTACACGTACAAGTTCGACACGACTGATGGAACTCTCACCCCGTGGGGAGTCACGCCCCTTGGCATCAACCCCATGTACGTTCAGGGCTCAACCAAGGCGTTCAACTCGGGCGAACGTGTGATCTACGCTATCAACGCCGTCAGCGACGAATCTAAGGACCACCCGGGCACTCAAACCGGTTTCGTGTCGGCTCTCACGCTGAACGATGACGGTACGCTGGAGCTGCTCAACACGCTCGAGACCCACGGTGGATCACCGACGCACATCTCGCTGAGTCCCGAAGAGGACTTTGTTGTGATCTCCAACTACGGCGGCAGCGTCACCATGTTCCCGCTGAACGGCGACGGCTCTCTCGCTAAGGAGAGCTTCCACCAGGAGTTCCCGAACGGAAGCGAAGTGGTCATGGACCAGCAGGCCACGGGCCACATCCACAGCACCACGTGGCTGCCCAACTCCAAGCACGTTGTGGCTGCTAACCTCGGAAGCGACGAATTGCTCCAATACAAGCTTGACGCGAAGAAGCAAGCGCTCCAGAGTCTGGAGACTGTTGACCGCCCGGCTGGGTCGGGACCGCGTCACATGGCGCTCCACCCGGATGGAAACGTTGCGTACGTTGTGGACGAGATCTCTAACACTGTGGGCGTGTACCCAATCAACAAGAAGGCTGCTCTGCTATCGACCACGGCCGTGCAGAACATCACAACGCTCCCGGAAGACTTTAAGAACAGCAGTTCCAGCGCGGACATTCACCTGTCCACCAACGGAAAGTTCTTGTACACGTCGAACCGTGGGCACGACTCCATTGCGATGTTCAAGATTGATGAGAACGACCACACCCTGACGTCGCTGGGTTGGGAGAGCACGCGTGGCACTGTCCCGCGCGGCTTCACGATTTACCAGGACTGGCTCATTGTCGCGAACCAGAACTCGAACGACATGTATGTCTTCAAGGTTAACAGCAAGACGGGTTTGCTCAAGTACTCGGGCAACTCGTACGATATCGGCACGGCCGTGTGCCTGTACGTCACTGAATTTTAGAGCTGACCTTTAGAATGGTAAAGTGGCTGAAATCAATGGATAAGATCACTGAATTGTTGTACATGTACCGAGATTTTATTTTTCATGGGTATATCATGCTCGTTTCTGACTTTGTTTTAGTCTTCAGATACTATTAATGCAACGTGCACATGTACATGTACATACATGTGTATGTAAGAATGTGTTGTGAAGAAACTTTTAAGTTTAAAAAAGAATATTTGGTGTGAAGAAATATATGGACAATGTGTGCTTTTAAATATTTAAAAACGTAAAAATTATGTATTCTCCTTGTTATATTTGTTTAAATAATCTAAATAAATTTACATTTTAATAAAATGGGTTTGTGGCAGTAAAACATACCATTGGGGTATCCTTTTACGCTACACGCTGCAGTACATACTTCCAAGTACATGCACTATTCAATAAACAAGAGCGAGAACAAGGCAGACAAATCCTTGGTGGTCGTAGGAATGAATGAACTGCGAGTTCAACCTTGAACTGCTCCTTGCAAAGTCTGAGTCAGAGTGTTGTTGTCCTGTCGAATTCTTCTACAACATCTGGGATCAACAGCGCTGTTTACGGGGTTCTCAAGAGCGAACAAGAAACCCAAACCAAATAAAATTAAAATGTTACAGCGAAGAGTTCCGTTGAAGACAAATCGGGATTAAAGCTTAGTGTTCATTCGCACGAGTAGCACCGAAAATTGTGCGCCACGAGGCTTGACGGTAATTGGCAACTTCGCGTTATGTCTGTTCGGATGGCGTGAAATCTGTATCATGATACGTTCAATTCAAGCCACACAGGCTGCAAAATGCCACCATTCGTGCCACAATCGTCTCCGGTTGACTGTGCATGTACCAACTGTTTGATCTCCGGATGTGTCTTTGTCCTGTCGAGCGAAGGGCGTCCCGTCAACGAGCGCAAGAATGTGGACCAAGACAACCAACCGGAGCTCCCCACATTCCTATTCGACGAATCGAGGCCACCACCGCCGAATCGACCGCCTCAATAATGCGCCTCCCGAGCCTCTTCCTCTGCCTTGTTGCCATGTCTGGCGTCTCCGCTGCTGCGACGCAGGCGTCCACCCAACCGATTCTGTTCGCTGCCACTTGGACGAAGGAAACTACCAACGGCATTAACACTTTCAAGCTGAACGAGGCTGACGGATCCTTGACGCCTTACGGAATCACCCCCCTTACCTTCGCAGACAAGGGCCTCAATCCGACGTACGTCCAAGGCTCGAACAAGAAGTTCTCGAATGGCGAGCGTGTCATCTACGCCCTCAACCGTTTGTCTACTACTGGCTACGTGTCAGCGATGACTCTCCAGTCGAACGGTACGCTGAAGGTCATCAACTCCCAAGAGATGAAGGGCGGCTCCCCTGCTCACGTATCCCTTAACCCGAACGAGGACTTCGTTTCGGTTGCCAACTACGCCGGCAGTTTGTCCCTGTTTCCGCTTAACAAGGACGGCTCGGTCGGTGCCGAATCTTTCTACCAGGACTTCCCCGTTGGCAGTAAAGTCGTCATGGACAACCAGGCCACTGGTCACATTCACAGTACCACGTGGCTGCCCAACTCGAACCACGTCATTGCGGCCAACCTTGGCGGTGACGAGCTTCTCCAGTATGAACTGGATGCGACCAAGAAAACGCTGAAGAGCCTGGAGACTGTCAAGCGACCACCTGGGTCGGGCCCTCGCCACATGGCCCTTCACCCGAACGGTGGCTTTGCCTACGTCACGGACGAGCTGTCTAACACTGTCGGTGTCTACAAGGTCGACAAGAAGGCAGCGCTGCTATCGAGTTCTGCTGTGCAAAACATTACGACGCTACCTGCTGGCTTCACGAACACCAGTACCGCTGCCGACATCCACCTTTCGAGCAACGGAAAGTTTGTGTACGTGTCCAACCGTGGCCACAACTCGATTGCTACGTACAAGATCAACGCGGATGGCACGCTCAAGGCGCTCAACTGGGAGAGTTCGCGTGGTGTGACGCCTCGTGGCTTCGTAATTTACAACGACTGGCTTATTGTGGCGAACCAGGGATCGGACGACATGTACGTTTTCAAGGTGAACAGCGAGACCGGTGCGCTGACGTATACTGGCAACTCGTACAAGATTGATGGAGCTGTCAGCCTCTACGTTGCGGAGTACTAATTGCCGAGCTACTGTCGTTGAAAATCGTTCAAAGCTGATTCATTCAATGGAATTCATATTCTAACATTTTGACTCGAAACCATTGGGGGGGGGGGTCTTTTAGAACCATCAATGACCTTAATATCTTGTGCATTTATCACGAAAGGTAGATTTGGGATCCCATCTCGTAGGTCCGTCAAAATTCTCATGAACTGGTAATTGTAGTAATATGCAACCAACCTCCAAGAAGGACCATGGCGATACGAATTTGAATGTATTCAAGAATTGGCAAAGTATAACTTGCCGTGGTGTCACCAAATGACAACGGATGATGACAATATGATGCTGTTTTACTCATGGGAGCTTTGCTGCCATTCCTTTTTGCAAAATGATAGATACGGTACTATGATGCAGTTTATCGCGTAAAAGCTGGGTTGATGCTAACCACACTGCATGTTCCGCATAACGGCATGACTGTTTGCTTGAACAAGGGAGAGCCACATTTCGAGGGGAACGGAACGGACGACAAGGCAAACAACATCTCTCGATGGGATACTGAAGTCTCACTTCCAAAATTGCTGAGTTCAGATCGAAGCCACAGCTATTAATCCATGCACGTTTCACTGCTACTTTCGGGGTTTGCCGTGCTCGTTGTACGTGCAACGAATGCTCTAGTGGAGGAAACGACCCAACGTCTGTCGCAGCCTATCCTGTTCGCTGCCACGCACACGCGCGACGAAGGGTGGATGGTCGGCACTGGCAAAGGCATTTACACGTACAAGTTCGACACAACTGATGGGTCTCTAACGCCATTTGGCATCACTCCCGTAGGCGTCAACCCAGTCTTCGTCCAGGGATCAACAAAGAAGTTTTCTGGCGGGAAACCTGTGCTGTACGCTGTGAATGCGGTTACCGATGACTCCAAGACGAATCCTGGAACTCAAACCGGGTATGTATCGGCGCTGACACTGCGATCAAATGGGACGTTGGAGCTCCTCAACACCCTTGAGTCACACGGCGGAAATCCGACGCACATTTCGCTAAGTCCCAACGAGGATTTCGTCATTATCTCGAACTACGACGGAAGTTTTGCCATGTTTCCACTCAATTCGGACGGTTCGCTTGCCAACGAGAGTTTTCACCAGGATTTTCCAGTCGGGAGCAAAGTTGTCATGGATCAGCAGGCCGTTGGCCACATTCACAGCACCATGTGGCTGCCTAACTCGAATCATGTAGTCGCTGCCAATCTTGGGAGCGATGAACTGCTCCAGTACCAACTCGATACGACGAAGAAAACGTTGATAAGTCTCGAGATGGTCAACCGCCCAGGAGGATCTGGACCACGGCACATGGCGATGCATCCGGATGGAGACTTTGCGTACGTCGTAGATGAAATTTCCAACACTGTCGGCGTGTACAAAATCAACAAGGAGACGCAATTGTTGTCAAGCACAGCGCTCCAGAATATCACGACTTTACCGACAGATTTCACGAACACGAGCACTGCTGCGGACGTCCACTTGAACAGTGATGGGAAATTCCTCTACGCATCGAACCGCGGCCACAACTCCATTGCCATGTTTGCTGTTCGTGCGGACGGGACGCTGACATCTCTCGGTTGGAAAAAAAGCCGTGGTAAAACCCCCAAAAGCTTCGTGATCTACGACGACTGGATGGTCGTTGCCAATCAGGACTCGGACTGCATGAACTTGTTCAAGATAGACGCAGATACGGGTCTTCTGACCTACACGGGGAGGTCCTTTGACGTTGGAACACCTGAACGCGTTTACATTGGCAAATTCTGAAAAAGGTACACCAGGAGTGAAAACCACAGACGAAACATCTTGAGTACGAGAATTGTTTTGTCCTGGTGAAAGATTGATCACGCATGGCAATTTACACTGGTGACGTGTCGATGACTGCGGGATTTCTAAAAATACCTGCTGGTTCACGAAAAGGATCGCCGTACACAACTTCATACCTGCAATAGTTTCACTGTAAATGGGCTACAGTACTGCCGTAGCTCTGTAGCAACTTGCTGCTACGCCGTGCACAACCCTGTGATCGGTCACCGACTGCTGAAAAACAGCTTCAACACGACGCATGACGTTGCGGGCAGTGCTACATGTACACATCATTGCAATGCATACATGTAGATTTGGTATATGATACTGTAGGCATGCCATTTTGACCCTGTCACGGTCTGGCGCTCGCCCTCCGCCATTGATTGACCTGGTTTTTGCCGATCTGAGTCCAAGTTGAAGCGCGAAAAAGATATCGCTTATCGTCCAGTCTCTGGCATGAAGATCGCAATGGCAGGCATACAAAACGTCATATAAACGAGTGTGGGAGAGCCAAAGGGTCCAAACAGTGTTTTGGCGAGCAGAATGACAAACCGCAGGGCGTGTGGCTAAATGTCGGGCCAGCTTGCCGCTGGTTGGTCTCGTGCCTTCGGCCATCGTCGGAGATAAGGCTGTTCTTATCGCGTCGTCATTAGCTGCTGCTGTTTGTGGCTGACGGGAGACGCTGCTGGTTTTCGTGCTGCGATGCTGTCTTTTTGGAAGTCGCAGCGTCTCTGTTCCACGGAAACCCTTTTTCGAAAAGATCAGAGCCCCGTTGCGTAATGAGAGGCGTCATGTAACTTTGGTTTGACTTGATTTTCGTAGGTACAGTGTAATCAGCATCCCCAGTGTTGCCAAATGAGGACCAATATGGAAAGATGCTGGCCGGCCGCCAGCAGTCGCGACGGCGGTTGCCGGCATGCGCTGCCAGAACAATCGCCGCCTAATCCACCAGCTCACAAGTGAAATTGCTGTCGGAGGTGTCAACACTCTCAAGGCGTATGACGGGCAGAAGGGAATCGCGCATGCGGGAGGCCGAGGAGGTCCTGCCGCTGCAGGCGCTCAAGGCCTCAGACAAGGCGTACGACCACACGGAGCTGTCCCAGACTCCCTACCAGCGTGCGGGCTATGTGTCGTACGCACTCAAGGGGGACGGCAATCGACGACAGCTCACCACCGTGTACGGCTCCATGCAAACCAATAACTCCACTAGGAAGAACAACAACTCACCCCTGGCCCCGCGGCTTACTGAGGCGGATGCGCTACTGGGAGGTAGCGACCAACACAGCAACCAAAGCGAAACGGAGAGTGACAGCGACGGCAGCTGCACGGCCAGCACGTCGGCCTCGTTGCAGTCTATTCTGAGAATACCCTCGGCCAACTTCTCGTGCCGCAGCCTAAAAAAACAGGCCTCGGTCGAGTTCGCGCTTGATATCGACAGCGATGAGGATGAGGACGCCAAGCAGAGACTGGACGGATCGTGTGCCACGCGCTGCATGCCGCGTCGCCTGACGATTGAGGAGAAGGCCGATCTGTACCGTGTACGCCCCGATCTGGAACTTGTGCCAACAGTTTTGCTGCTCTCGGAACTGGAGGAGATGAGACGACAACGACAACGCAAACTCATGTTCTCCATTCTGGGCGCGTCGCTCATTCTGTTCATGATGATTGTCTTCTACTATCTCGTCTCGCAAATGTAAACCACCCAATTGACCTTCTTGTAAGAAGGATCACACAGGGGCCTGCTGGGGTCCATCGAGTAGCTCCATTGCCGGCCGCTGTATGCTTTTTTTTTTATTAACATTAGCCCACCACAGCTAGATAACACTACATTAGAAAGAAACTGTCGTACACAAGCATTGTTGTATCAAAAGATACGGGTCGTGACGTTCTCATAGACGATAGTTCAAATAGTGAAGAAGATATCGTTGTCCATGAGGAAAGTATTATATTACCTCTGAGAACATCTCGTACAGCATATTCGTGCAAATTATTCTCTATCACAGTAAAATTTCTTTTTCCCGCAGGCATTTTCGCAATTCCAGCGGCCGCCACCACTTCGGCCGAAGGCGCACCGCGTGGGCGTCTCACCGTGGCTCGTATCCGCCCTCAATTGCATCAATCGCTTCCTTTCATCCCCCACCTGAATCCCGTTGGAATTTGTAGCTGTCGAAGCCTCGTCCCGGTCGCGCCCCGTCGCTTCTTCTCCCCACAACGCAATTAGACGTCAAATGACCGAAGACGCGAGCTTTAAGGAGCGCGAGACGGCGCTGCTGCGCGAGCTATCGGAGCTCTACACGAAGCTCAACCAGGTGCGCGAGAAGCGCGTCAAGGCGGAGCAGGAGAGCGGCGCAGGAGGAGCCAACGAATATGACGCGGATGATGAAGGGATTAAAGGCTCACGACGGCGTCGTCGGGTGCTGCTGGTGACTCGGACGCTTCCGTTTTGGCTTGTGTCGGAGGACGCGCAGTCGCAGTGGCGCGCGGAGTTCCCAGAGCACGCGAGTCTTAATGGAGCCATGGAGATCTTCCAGTCTTTACACGAGAGCTACGACTGCGTCTGGATCGGGTCTGTGCATGGAGAGATCGAGCCTAGCGAACAGAATACGCTGAAAGAACAGCTACTGCAGGATCAGAATTACTATCCAGTGTTTCTGGATGAAAAGAGAGAGCGCCTGTACTACCAGGGTTTTTGTAAGACCGTCATGTGGCCTTTGTTCCACTCGTGTCCGCCCACGACGGACGACCAGATTATTCAGCATGAAATGATGGAAGGCGGACAGGAAGATGAACGGAGTATGGAGAGAATGTGGCAGGCGTATGTGGCTGCAAACCAAGCGTTTGCTGATGCAGTGCAGGAAGTTTACGAAGATGGAGATTTGGTCTGGATTCAGGGGTACCACTTGACTTTGGTGCCTCAAATGGTGCAGAATCTGTTCCCAAACGATAATATTTGTTTGGGGTTCTTCATGCACATTCCCTTCCCGTCGGCGGAGTTGTATCGGATACTGAACAACCGAGAGGAGATCTTAACAGGTATCCTGGGAGCAGATTTGATCGGATTTCAGACATATGAGTACGCACGTCATTTTCAAAGCGCGTGTGTTCGGCTACTGGGACTGGAAAGCAGCCACAAGGGCGTGGACTTTAATGGACACTTTGCGCGTGTGACGATTTGCCCTGTGGGAATTGATGCAGAGAAGTATATTTCGATGGTGCAGTCCGACGCAGTTCAGGAGCAAATGCGGCAGTTGGAGGGTCAATTTGCAGAGAAAAAGGTGATTTTAGGAGTGGACCAATTGGACCAGACGAAAGGACTGGTGCACAAATTACTGGCCGTCGAAGAATTGTTCACTCAGAAGCCGGAGCTTGCAAAAGAGGTGGTTTTTCTGCAGATTGTTACGGGTGCATCCGTGTTTGAATCGGCGTTGGAGTCCCAAGTCGAGTCTCTCGTGTCCCGCATTAACAGCAAATTGCAAGATATCGGTACGGAAGGCCCGGTGCAGTATTTGAATAAAGAGATCGCCGTAGAGGCTCTGATTGCGCTGTATGCGCTGGCAGACGCGCTAGTGATCACGCCGGTGCGAGATGGCATGAACACTGTTCCCTTCGGGTACGTCGTCTGTCGTGAGGCCACGAACAAGCACGCGCGCGTAATACTGAGCGAATTCGCAGGTTGTGCCCAGTCCCTGGGCGGAGCGCGCCTTGTGAACCCGTGGAATACCGAGGAATTGACGGATGCTCTGCAAGAATCCCTGCAAGATAATGACGAAGTGATGCGTGCTCACCAGCACATGTACAGCTATGTGAGCTCGTTTACGTCATGGCATTGGGCAGATAATTTCCTGGAGCAGCTCCATGAATGCAGTGAAGAAAACGCTTTGTCGGTGTCTGGACGCGAGTTAAGTCGGCGGGATATGACGTCAGCGTACTCGCGATCCTCGAGGCGGTTGATTTTTATCAATTACGAAGGTGTTCTTGCGGCGGAGGCGTCCATCCCGGAGTTAGCTTACCCGCCACAAGAGCTGATCTGGCAGCTCTCGATGCTGACGAAAGACCCGCGCAACACTGTTGTGCTTGTAAGCGCTCGTAGCACGTCTGTATGTGAGCAGTGGTTCTCTGGACTCTCGGGGAATCTCGTTCTCGCAGCAGAGTACGGCGTTTACGTGAAATGGTTGGGTGAAAACGAGTACTGGCACTGTATGGTGCCCAATATGGACATGAACTGGTGGGAGCACGTCGTACCGTTGCTGGAGTACTACACAGAACGCACTCCTGGTGCGTATATCGAGCGAAAGGAGAGCTCCGTGGCGTGGCATTACCGTGATTGCGATTTGGATCACGGGCTATGGCAAGCAAGTGAACTCCTGGTGTCGTTGCGTGAGATCACGAGGTCCCTACCAGTGTCAGTGTGTCCAGGTAATCGGTACCTCGAGGTGCGACCGCAAAAAGTTAGTAAGGCGACGCTTTTTGAGCGAATTTGGGAGTTTATGAACTGGAATCTGTTGTTCCCCGATGAAGATCCTGTGACCACTGAGTACTTTGGAGAACCAGTACACCAGCCGTCTTCCCCAATGCTAAAGCCGCGTGGAGTTCACTCGGATCCTATTGCAGATGATATGATACACTTGAGTCTGGATGACCACAGATTTAGAGATGCAGAAAGCGAGTTTAGTCGTGGAGACCGGAAGGATTCCGTAAGTTTCAGCATGGATGCAGGGGCTCTGGATGGAGCAGATGAGAAGCAACCAGTTGATTTCGTGTTGGTTATCGCCTCGGGTGACGATCGCACTGATGAAGATCTGTTCGCGTTTCTAGTGCCGCCGCCAATTGACCTGGAAGCTTACTGCCGTCAGCTGGAGAAGGACGAGTTCGACGATATGTCCGACAGCCAGCAGGAGAGTCTTATGACCACAAATCTCGATACAGACGAAACGTCGTCCTCGTTTTCCCAACGTCGAAGTTTGATCCAGGACATCATTGATAATGAAGGTGGAATCGGTTCATCAAGTTTTGGAGATATCAGTGACGATATGTCATACAACGCCTTCCGCCGTCTACTGGGACGAGATGGGAGCTCCACTGCCCTCTCCTCAGGACCACACGGTGAGCGAGGATCGCTGGCTCGGCTTCCGTCGCAGCCAAACGATGGGGATTTCCTAGCGTTGGGAGAGAATATGACGAAGCTGACGCCACTGGCCAAGCCTTCGATCTCGGACGGTGCTGCGAATATGTTCCCAGTGGCGATGCTGAATCGTCCGTCCAATGCTCGGCGAGATGAAATTACTGAGAAGAGCAAATTTACTCCCCGTCGTGACTTCCCACCGTCTGCAGCGCTGTTCAAGGCAATGAAAGTAAAGTATGGCGACAACTTCGGTATCCACAGACTCCCTGATACACCGGCGGCTTGTTGGGCCCTTGTTTGCCCTCCTACAGCCCGTGCGAAGCTCGAAGATGGCGTTGGAGCACAGAGCTCGAGTTCTCTGGCATCATCAGAAGGGAAAACATCACTCACTGGGAGTCCAGGCTTGGAAAATTCGCCACAGGGTGTTTCGCCGGGTACAAGCGGCGAGTTGCCACCTCCTTCGCCGTTAGTTGAAAGCAGCAGTAACGATGCTGGTGGTGGTGAATTAGAGAAGTCTCAACTCGAGAGTGAAGACAAATCCCCCAAGAACATGGGAGCAGAAGGCGATCCCACCAGTCAAACGACTTCAGTGTCCACAGATGAAGCCGAGGACGGTCGGTATCGGTTTCCTGTCAACACTTTTGTGTGCACGCTCGGTCGTAAACTCTCGCAGGCGCCGTATTTTATCAAGAACTCTGGAGATTTATTTCAGCTGTTACAAGAGATGGGTATGAGCAGCCACATTCGCAAGCAGCGAATGCTTTCCATGGGCAGCGTCGGGGATATTTAAGGCGGGTGAACTTGTTGAAGACCTTAGGCGAGGCCTTTCATGCGTAGCAAGCCGATTGCGTTTCCCACGCCAGTGTGGTGCGTGTACGTCTTCGCTGAAGACAGATGGAGAATTATTATTATTATTTTCGGAGGATCAGCAAATTTTGAAATGAAAGCAATTGGACAACCCCCCAAGCGAACAATAAAGAGTTGAAGGCACTTACCGTTTTCGTCGCTGAGCAAGAACAGCCACTCGGACGTATACCGCCGCACATCAGTGTCCAAACACGTGAGGAAAAACTTCAACTGCTTGAAGAACAGCGTCTTCGTCTTGTTAAATGCGGATTCAGACTGCATTTCTGGCAGAATAAACTGCTTGAAGCACGTTAGGATATCCGAGTTGCCCGTCTTGGCTAGATTGTAGCACACTATCAGCGTTGGTAGCATGTCTTTGAGTGGTCTAAGCAGTCAAGCGTTAGTGGAAACAATGGACAGCAGCTATGCTCACATGGAACCTGGTTTTCTCGACCCGCGTGGCCAGGAGCATGGTATGCAGATGACCTAACACCGGTAAAAGCAGCGATTCCTTGGAGTCTGAATTTCCCTTGTGCTGTTGCTGAATAAATGCTGCTAGGAGGCTCCCAGGAAGGAACATGAACACCTCCATTGCTTTGTTCTTCAGCTCCAGGAGGTTTTCGTTCAGAGGTGATACATCCGGATGCTTGAAACGCAGGATCTCTAGTAGCAATCCCCCGAGCCTACCGGCAATTAGAGTGAATAAACGACTCCATTCAACCACTGAACCAAGTTCATACATGTGGATCGTTCGGAACACGTCTGGCATCAGTTGCTCCTGTTTGGCTGTCCAGTGTGTGTCATTCACTAGGACAGTGACCAACTTGATTAAATCAATCAGCAGAGTTGCACGGTCTCCAACGATTATCTCGAGCTGGTTTCCGTGATTGAAGCTGTAAAAGAGTGTCTGCACACGAGATAAAAGACCGTAAGTTATCTACAACCACAGCAATACACCCCATTTCGAGTCTGTCTACCCCGTGGATTAGCTGCCACGCTTCGAGCGAGCTGCTCAACCATCGCGGTACTTCAGGTGCCTCGCAAGACACCAACAAGATTTTCCAGACCAACCAGTGCACTGATGCTGCGTCTCCACGCGTTGCAAGTGCCAGCAACCGCGTGACAAACCCCTTCGGTACGAAAATTCCAGAAACGAACTCCGGCCGCGAGTACACCGAGTTAACGATGCACTTGAGAGCCTCTTCGCGCACTCGAGAGCTCCACGACGGATTTTCAGGCAGCATTAACAGACCATCCAATGCCTGTACCGCAAATATTAACACTTAATAAGCGCCGTATGTACTTCACAATGAAGCTTCCGCACCTCAGCTGACAGGAGATTGTCAATGCCACGCCGGTCTCGCATGAATACTCTGCACGCGTCCAATAGGCGAGACAGCTCTACGTATTCAACTGTCAGTAGATATACACAGGTCATTTGGACTATACCTGCCAGACCTTCGTCCTGCTTTTCTGTTGGCTCATTAACGTTTCGAGCTTGTGTCAGCACAGCGATAACCTTGTCAGCTGCTTCCTCCCGGGCTGGAACCGCGTCCAAACCGGCTACAAATAAAGACATCAATAATAAGCGCTCGTATCTTCATCTACACGCATAAACGCACTTGAGTTGCTCTCCACAGCACGAGCAAACTCGTCAATCCACGGCCACATCATGGCAATAGCTAGAAGGTCGCGACATTGAAGTGGATCGCCTCTTCTGATTGGCTATGCATTTCAACCAATAATAAGTGACCACTTGGAGCAGATTTTACCACGATCTCCACTAGAGCTGTCGACGTCGGGATGTTGGCCCAGTCGACGTCCGGACGTCCAACAGTC
>LGSM01000423.1:0-28651 GCA_001314345.1 Phytophthora multivora
CGGCGCTGGTCGAAGACGCGGTCGTCCCAGTGGAAGAAGAAGAAGGTGTTGTGGACTCCGACGTGGAGGAGGTGATGGCGGGTGTGCTGGCGCAGGTGTCGAAAGTAGACGAGATGCTTGGTGGGACAACCGCAGGCTGGTATATGGAGGGATGTACTTGTACTATTCAGCAACTCAGCCCAAAACAAACTGCAGACCCGCTTGGATGTACGATGATAACGCTTCCAGATGCAATTAGGGCGGCTCGGAAGGTGATACCTCGATAGCTTTGTGTTGCAACTGCTGTCTCCAATCCATTCTCTCGCTTGCGTGCTGCTGTTCAAGCTGCTCTCGAGCGTGATTCCATTCCGAATTTTCCTAGGTGTGGTTGGTAGCCATGCGTTGGAAAAGCGCCTCGAAGAACTCGTCATCTCCCCCAAGCAGGCGAATGCAGTACAAGTAACTCGAACTACTAACGACAGCGAGATTCCAAACTAAGAAGACGCGATTCGTTGTGACTGCAACGCTCTCAATTGAAATAGGGAAATAGGCGGCGCATCGCTTAGTTTTTCGTGTTTAGTGAAAACGGATGCGAGGTTTCAGAAGCTATCGAGCAAGTACTGGCAGTACTTGCTGACACACCCTCTTTCTGCTGGCGCGTGGGATGCTGCTGCTAACAAAGAGGAGGTTTTCCGGGCCACAGGAAGTTTCTGCGTGTTGACTCGACTGTCTTCTCTCGCCTCCTTTACCCCCACGGCACGTTGAACACGCTGTTCATTCCGAATCCATGAATGCTTGCACTACTAGAAGACTGACACGCGCACTGGTAGACTCGCATCGCAACTGGTACTTTCGACATGATCGTGCAGATAGCTCTTGGGTTCTGCCAAGACAATCACTTGCTGGAATAGATGCTCTGTGACTCAGGACGTACTACACATCGCTTCAATCGCATGTATCCGTCCGCTGGTTTGTAACCCTGTACTTTTAAAGGTATCTCTCGATTTGGAATCCAGACTTCGGCTACAGTGCTGTGGAAAGAAGAGATACATGTGTTTTTATTTTTTTGAATTTTAAAAAAGGATAATCAAATTAGGAAAATAAAAACTCAACTTTGATTAAAAAAAACGGATCTGATAAAAATGTGGCAGTTTTCTTCATTTCGGTAGTGCGAAAAAGTGTGATGACGGACAGCCAGAAGAAACCTTGCCAGGACATGCTCTCGCGGCTTGAAGACGACTTGTGGGCGAAGAAGGCTTTGTGTCGCGTCAAGGACTACCCAGGAGTGGAGCTGGAGCAGTTGAATGATCACGTTAAGAATTTCAGGTACCTGAAAAAACTTTTTGGCGAGCAACCAGCGTTCTTCATCGACGAAGGCCGCTTCATCCCCTATCGAGCGATCAGCTATGGAAATGCGCTAGTGGCTTATGATATCGGCAACCAACTCGGAAGTTGGTCGAAGTGTTCAGGAGGAGGGGGCAGGGTAACGTCATCGCCAGGATCCTACATTTTTGGTACCGACGTTCGAATGCCCGACGTTGCGTACTTGCCTCTCGACACCGATAGAGGCTCGCTATCAGCTTCCACGTGGATGTATCGAGGCGAGCCTTTTGCCCCTACTTTTGTCGTAGAGGTCGACAAGCTGTCTGGTCGGGCTCTAAACGCTCAGCTCTCGATCGCAAGATGCCCACCGAATATTTCCAAAATGGCGTGAAGTTGGGCTAGTTGGTTGATCCACGCCCAGACTGCCAGGCCATGTACGTTTACTATCTCGACAACGACAATCAAACACAGTTGTCGGCCAACTCTGCGTGGGGAGACCTCGATGATGGCGATGTATTTCCTGGATTCAGGATCACAAGCACCTCTTTGGATAGGGTGCTGAACCAAGATTCCGGATCGTCGTCGGAAGAGCGTGCTGACCAAAAGTATTTGGCAGAGCAGAATTTGTAATTGTCGACTCTTTTCTTTTGTGCTAAAATAAGTAGAGCCTTCTACTTATTTTACAGGTTACCAGTGGTTAAGAGAAAAAAGAACCAGTCGTCAAAGATTTAATGCTTTGTGCCACAACTCAAGACACCTCTGGAGGACAAGATAGCCTCTCAAGCTGAGATGAGTTCTACGAAGAGTTTGTAGTTTCGAATTTTGAGATTGGCCAAGTTGTGAATGCTGTCGTTCATACTGACGTCACAAGGAGTCCGACCCCGGAACAGACAGTTTGAGTTTGCAATAAACGAAGGCTGAGAACAGTTCGAGCAGTTTTGCAGCCGAGTAAGTCAAGTGCGGGCTTGTAAGGATGGCAAGAAATATATCTTTTCATCACTCGTAGCAATGGAATTTGAAAAAAGACGCCAACCCTCTACTTGTTTCTTCCATACGTCTCACTCATCTATTTGCTCTCGACGGCGGCGGCTGCAATTGGCAAATACGAAGTTAGAAAGAGAGAGATAGGTGGTGACATTCAAGGAGCTTCAGAGCCTCATACCTTGCCGTCGGGGGCCTCTTGCTTGCACTTTTCCTGCTCTTGTCCTCTGCTCCGCTTGAACTCAACGACCTTTTAGTCGCCTCCTTGCTCTCCTTGCTTCCTCCGTTCGACGCTGATGGCGATTTCTCCCTGCCACTTGCCAATCCACTCGGAGCGACCTCCACCTCGTTGGCAAATGTGATTTCGGCGTCCTCCTTCGACGGGACACCAACCCGTTCAAGCCAATAGTTCATACTAAGCGCGTAACCAGTTCCGTTCGCAGCCTCAAAGTCGCGTGTACGACGCTCGGGCATTTCCAACTCCAGTTGCACCACATTGTCACTACGCCAGCGGACATTCAGCGGGTCAATAAGCCGATTGCGTCTCGCGTACTCACTTTCAATTCGCCGAGCACCGCGACGAGAGATCGGGCGTTTAGGACGCAGAGAAGACGGCTTCGTCTCGAGGCGACTGACTTGCCACGCGTCACGATCGGCATCGTATCGAGCTCGCTTCTCTAGACCCTGCGCCTCATCCAAAGGCACAAAGTGACTTAGCAACAGGTGCTTCAGCTTGAGCTGGCGGGTCAGTTCCCGCACCATGTCGAGCATATCTTCTTTCTCGGATTGGAATTCGGCCTTGAGATCGTCAATTTCCGTTGTAGCCGCCTTGTGCTTTGCCCAGAGCTTTTTGAGTTTCTTGGTTTTGTCGTCCACTGCTTCCTGCAGAGTTGTGTACTGTTCTTCCAACAACATGTTGGAGTCCTCCTTCTCTGCCAGTTCTTGAGCAAGCTGGAGTTCTTGTCGCTTCTGCGCTTCAACACGAGCTTGGGCTTCGCGAAGCTGCCGCTCCTGTTTGGCAGCCTTACCCAGCACACGTCCACCGGAAATGAGTTTGTGCTCAAGCGCCTCCAGTTGAGTGACCATCTCGTCCTTTTGCTTGGACATGGCTTCTTTCTGTTGCGCTTGAGACTGCAGCTCACGCTCCAGTTGCTCGCGTTCCTCTTCCGTTCTCGATTGAGCGGCAAGCAGAGCTTTCATTTCCTGCTGTGCTTTCTGCTTCAACTCTCGCTTTTCACGCCGTGCATCCTCTTCCAACTTCCTCAGCACTTCTTCGCTCACGCCTTCGCGTTTTACAACGGTCTTCTCGACAATTCTCTCCACGATCTGCGGACTAGGAGCAGCGCCGCCACTACCGTCTTTAAAGAAGGATTTCCCTTCCGCTCCAGGTGTAGACGGCCCGTTCTTTTCTTGAGCTGCCAGTGCTTCCCGTAGCTCTTTGATCTTGTCCTGATACTCCCGAATCTTCGCGTCCTTCGGGTCTTCGTTGATCTTGGGTTTGTTCTTGATGTTCTTGGCGCGGTTCGCATAGCGCAAAGTGGATAACGTTTCGTTGTAGTTGTAGTCCGCCGGTCCACAGTTGGCGATCATCACAGTCTTCGCATTGCCACCAAGCGAGTCCTGAAGTAAACGCGTGAGCTTGGAGTCGCGATACGGAATGTGCTGGGATTTGCCGTCCACGAGCGCCGAGATGACGTTACCCAGAGCCGAAAGACTCAAGTTGATCTTTGTCGCTTCTTTCATGCGGTCCCCCGTGGCGCCGGTCTTGGCCTGCCGCTCGCTCCCTGCCAGATCGACGAGGTTGAGTTTCCCCACACAAATGTGAGGCTTGCTATTGGCGTCGGTTTGTGCCGTCGAGCACGCTTCGACCGTAATGGTGAACATGGAGTGCGACCGAGAAGACGTCTGGTTCATCAAAGTGGCTCCGACGCTGCGGTTCTTCTTGCCCTGCTGCATCACGGCGTCGATCTCGGCCGCGGCTGCGACTTGGCGGGACGTCAGATCCTTCACGAACACGCCCGCGTCCACCGTCTCCTTCAACTCGAGGCGGTTCTTGGGATCTGGAGCGAGCAGGTCGCGGATCTCTTCGTTGTAGATCTCCAAGTACGACGCGTACACCATGAACTGTTTGTTATCAGATTCCGCAGCGATACGGTCGAAGATATGCGAGAAGGAGTTCGGGATGATCCCTTTAGCCTCGGGCGGTTCCGAATAGCCCTCCATCGTGTGCGACTTACCGGCACCCGTTTGACCGTACGCGAAGATCGTGCCGTTAAAGCCGTTCACGACCGACTCGACGATGTCGGTAGCTGCCTGCGCGTACACATCTTGCTGCGAGCTCTCGGGCGGGATGGCCGCGTCGAACGTGAACTTCTTGGGCGGCTCTCGGGCGTCGGCTTCCGGGTTGGAGAGGGAGATCTCGCCTTGGACGGGGTTGGCGTGCACGATGTACGTCCGTCCGTCTTGAACTTCCTTAGTACTGAGTGGACGAATGCGGACACACACGCGGACGCTCTCGCTCTTGCTGGCCATGGCTAAACGATCGTAAGAGAGTCCGTCCCTTGAGGCGTCGGGCTCCAAATGGCTAAGAACATCCTGGACGAAACGGAACGGATAGACAACAGTCGACAGAGCTCTAAAATAAAGTGATGGTTTATAGATTCTCTCTTTTTTTTTGCTTTAGCTAAATACTTAGCGCTCTTGGACACCTCGGACGATTTAGGCATCTGTCTGTAATGTTGATGCTGTCAAATCTCGCTAAAGCTATTGCACTTTGCGCCACCTTTGTCTCTACTGAACCGAGTGCAACCTACAGATCGTCTGTCTTACTTCTACATGTGCAACCGTACTACAACGGTGGATAGTGTGCAGCCACTTCAACAACGCTTTTCGTGCTACTTGTGGAGTCCACAGTCTGGACTAACGTCCCTCGAGTCGAAACGACAAGAGGAGCGTACGCACCTTCCCGCTTTCTCTGGAGTGCAGCGCTCACCTTCGATGCTGGAGTTATACCAGTACCGGTTTTCGAGGCAGTGCAAGACGTTGCAACAGCGGCAGTAGCTGTCCGGCCAAAACGACTGCGAACTCTCTCTCTCTCTCTGCGTTGAGGCCAGCAAGCCCCAAGCAGCTTCTCACCTGAACAAGTCGAGTAGGAGAGAGAGTCGATCGTCGTGGAAAATTTCCGGTAGCGGCAACGAGTTACGGGCTAGAACTACGCTAAAAGTTTGATCAAGGCCAGTTGCTCACCTGGTAAGGAAAGTCGCAGCAGCTGCAGTGCTGCTCAGAAGTGAGGATATACTGAAAGGATGACGAGGTGGAGGAAGGTGATGAAGGAAAACACGGTATGCCGCTTGGATTCATGTTTATATACGTGGTTAGAGATCTATTTAGGTGCAGCCGCTATAAATCAGCATCCGCTTGTCTTGGGAATTCAGTCGACATAACCGCAATAAATTCAAACCAGACAACAGGATACGTATCCTAGGCTAGAAAGAAAGAGAAGCTACAGTATCGAAGAAGGACTCAAACAATTTTTGAGATGAATCACCGACCAAAACGGTCATTCGCACGACTGGCGAAGGGCAAGTTGAAGTGAAAAGATACGTTTTGTGTGGGCCACGCACTTCTTGACAGCTTTAGCCTAAAGTTTAGGAGTTGTCTAAACTCGCTGATCGCTGGCTGGGCATGGCTGCACGCCGATGCCTGCCCCAAGGCGCCCATTGTTACAGTCTGTATGAATGTGTGCTTGGCACTGCTGTCTGCTGGATTGTCGACACCGCGCGGATCAGGACGGCCCACTCTGTCCGCCCGGTGTAGGTAGCTAATGGGTCCCGCACTGCTACGCCCCGATCAGAAACGTACGTTGACGCCCGAGCTGACAGCCAGTCACAGTCACGGTGTACGTGTGCAGCACGCTCAATTTGCCGGCGCACGCTCCGAGCTGGGACACCTGAACAGCCGAGCTGATGTAGCGAGTGCGAGTCAGCGATGATGTCTTGACACGTCCTGATTTCCTCTACTGGACTCCAGTACAGGATGTCGAGGCTCGAGCACCCTTGCCTGAACGCAGTGGCCGTGGCATGCTTCGCGGTGGATACCAGGCAGACGGGCGAAAAGTCTCGAGTCGACTAACACGTACGCCGTGAGATGGCTACTTCAGCCTTTCCGGCGCCTCATGTCCGTGTGACTGGCAGCGCGACGACTTCAATATGGTCGTGTCCGACTATCCGCTTAGGCGCTACATCAAGATGATGGTCACCACCTGCTGCAGCCAAGTCCAGACGAAAAGACGTGCTCATAGTCTTAGAAGACTATCCTCGGTCGTCACCTTACTTGAGTCAGGAGGAAGTCAGCTTCAGCAACGCATAGCAGCAATGGAAGCAGTATTCTCCCAGTCGCTGCGTCCTGTAGCTGATTTATCGCGCACTCGGCATGAGCGCTATATGAATCTACAAGTACTTTTCGAATGGGTGATCATGTACTGAGCTCGTCTCACGAGCCATCGCCTTCTGAACTTCCTTCGTCACCTTCTTCCACCTCGCCATCCTTTCAGTGTTCCTCCTCGCAGCTGCTGCGGCTTTCCTTACTGGATGGGCGACTGGCCTTGAGCACGCTTCGGTGTAGTTCTAGCCCGTAGCTCGTTGCCGCTGCCAGAGATTATCCATGCTCCGCCCGAAACGAAAAAAAATAGCGACGTTTAATAACGGAGCTCCTCGATAAAATGGATCCACGCTGCTCTCTCTCGCTTGGCACCTTGAAGTGGCGACGAATGGCTGCCGTCGCTCAATCGCCCATGCTATATTCCGTTCGTGTCGTGCAGCAACGAAAGCACGATGGTCGCGGTTCGAAACGACAAGAGGACAACACGCGCGCTGGTCGGCGAGCGACGTATCGTCCCGCTTTCTCTGGAGTGCAGCGCACACGGCCGGCACCACCGGTGCTGGAGCCATGCCGGTTATCGGGGCAGTTCAGCGCCTGTGTTGCTGTCTAGCCAAAACGGCTGCGAGCTCTCTGCGTTGGGGCCAGCGAGCCCCGAGCCCCGGCGCCAGTCCGCCCAGCCTATTTATGCGGCTACTGCAACGAGCACGATGGCAGGCGAACAATGCAGCAAGCACCAAGGCCACACAGGGTGCTGCAACGACAACAATGCCGCTCCTTGGTCTGGCAAGCACCACAATCACCACGCTGCACGTCCGTTATGGCGGATTCACACCGGTAGACAGGCGTTCCGGCATACTCAAAGCGAGTGTCTCCGAGTCAGCAATGGCCAGCGTGGCGGATCCTCTTTCCAAACTTGGTGATCCACTGTCCGGGCTGTGCACAGCGACAACCGAGTCCTGCACGAAGCTTTCGCTTCTTCGACTCTGCAGCTCCAGCTTTTTGGGCATTCGGGGCGAGAGAAGTCCCGCACGAAGGGATCATATGCGGCCCTTTTCCCCGGATGGCAACAACTCGCCATAGTAGCCCCCGGCACTCTCTGTCGCCGTTCCGAGTCCAGTGTGCCCACTGAAACGAAGCTCCAAAAACCATGCAAAAATCCCATCCGAGATACAACAGTGGCGTCCTGGCGTAAGCTTCACACTGGTCGCTGCCGGTCTCCATCGCACTTCGCAATTTCCCAGACCCGAGGCGCACGTCGAAGCGCTCGCATTCGTAACACACATCGGTAGACCTACAGCGTTAGAGTATAGCCGTCCCCACCTTCTAAGTGGGACATTCATGCAGCTCCAGCTCGTGTCGGGCGACGACCTCGACGTCCGGCCGGCCCCACAGACCAAACTGCGGCCCATGCGCGACTTTGAATCGGCCGGCAGCGCACTAAGCGCCCCGCGACGCGCCGAGCTCTCGCGCCAACGCCACTGCGTGGACTTCGAGCACCAGACCATTGAGCTGCGCCAGGCCTTCCGCACGGCGCCGGAGCCCGTGACGCTCGAGTCGCCGCCGCGCCGCGCCAGTCCCAGCTCCATCCTACGCACGCGCGCCACGTCCGCGTCCGTGCCGGGCACCGCAGCCATGCAGACGGTAGAACGCAGCGCAACCAGCAGCGAGAACAGCGAGGCGCCCAAGGAGAAGCAGCTTAAGAAGAAGAAGAAGGTCTCGTTCCTGCAGACGGAGCCCGAACAGGAGCTCGAACAAAGCTTTTCAACTAGCCCTAGGAACCAGTGCAGCTGTCAGAGCCTCAAGGCCACAGACGACGTCAAGGACATGCCGTCCCCCATCCACGCGGCCTGCAGACGAGCGGAGTTACAGGCACTGAAGCATCTGCTCAGCTTCTACTTTGGCGCAGATCTGATTAAGCTCGTGAACTCCAGCTGTGGCTGCGGTCGGACGCCACTTGAAGTGGCGTGTGAAGCAGGCGACGCTAGGATAGTGAAGCTGCTGCTCAAGCGCCACGCAGACCCAAATAGTGCAGGAAGCAGCGAGCCCGGAGGCAAACAGACTCTGTCCAGCCACATTCGCAACCACAGGAGACGCAGCGTCGACCCCATGTGGGCTCGTAAGCAAAGGAGACAGCGGACTTGCTTGGGTATCGCGTGCAAGAACCGCAAGTCCGATATCTTGGAGCTGCTGATGCAGTACGGTGCTCGGATTGATGAGGATTCGTTGGTGATGGCTGCTAGCCGTGGCCACGAAGATGTGATCCGCACGTTGGTGAGCTTTGCCAACGCAGACGCCAAGAAGAAGGCGAGTCCGGTGCACCAGCTTTTCCACAAGAAAGGAGCGGAGGCGAACGAGCGCGTCTACGTGCCTCTGATCTCCAGCTCTTCGTTACAGAAGGCGTGCTCCGCCGCGGCAGCAGAACACCCGGAGCTGATCCGTGTACTATTGGGAGATGGCAAAAACACCAGCTCTAGACAGAGTGTGGTCAAATGCGCGTTCGACGCGGTCAACTTACCTGACTACCGGCTTTTGAAGTGTCTTGTGAAGACGTACGACACCCGACTGCTGCTTGATGCACGCGACAAGACCTCACAGAGCTCGCTGTTGCACGCGGCAGTGAAGAACGGCAGTGCCAAGACGGTTCTGTTGTTAATCAAGATGGGAGCTGACGTGCACGCCAAAGACGGCAGCGGTATTCCTCCGCTATACTTGGCCTGTGCTCGCGGTCAGGAAGTCGTGGTGCAGACTCTTCTCGAGAAAGGTGCGCAGTGCACAGCTGTGGGTCCCAGTGGCGAGACAGCACTGCACATCGCAGCTCAGGAGAACCAGCTAGCGTGCGTGAAGCTTCTGCTAGAGGTCGGCAAGGTGCCGGTGGACGACGTGACGCACGACCGATGCACTGCACTCCACCTGGCGTCTCAGCGTGGAAACACGGCGGTTGCTGCTTGCTTGCTGGATCACGGTGCTGATGTGGACGCGATGACGGTAGGCAACGAGTCACCACTACTCAAGGCCAGCCGCATGAGCCAGTTCCAGACAGTCAAGCTGCTTCTGTCCCGTAATGCCAGCACCCAACCGATACTTACGTCGAGCGCGTCGGAGCAAAAGATAGCGACCGCTAGCGGTGCGTCTTTCGATTCCTCATCATCGAACTCTCCCGGCTCAGCAGCGCAGCTATCGCGGAGTCGATCGTGGTCGTCCTCTGGCAACGGCTCGCAGCGCAAGAGCAAAAGCAGCGAGCGCATTTTCATCGCCAAGTCCAACACGCACACGTCGCTCAAGCACTGGCTTCGTTCGGTGCTGAACAACTAATCGCGATGGGTTTCCTCCACGGACAGAAGTGCAAGGAGCGCGCATCAACTTATGAACCAAGCAGGTTTCGCATCAAGACGAAGCCAACCCAACCACACGCAGTATATTATCCCCTGCCGCACAGCGTGAGCGGTCACGAATGTATAGATATGTAGATCCACTAATTTACCACGATTTTGATTTATTCCTTCAAACAGTTAGTACTTGAACGCTTCCTGGCATCGACAATGGCCATGACTAATGTCACTTTAGTGCTTATCGTCTACTGTACAAATATCCGTCATGGACACAACGCGGTGCGGCACAACGAACGATGGTGAAACGCAGCTCGGATGAGCAGAGGATACACGCACATGACTCTACACTGTTCAGATGCACTCTCTTGAAGCCCGAGGATCCATGTATCTGCGTGTCTCCTGCCTGTACCGCTGAACCTTGGACCAGCGTGTGCTTCAACCTCGTGTGCGTGCAGTGCCAAGGCAACGAAGGGTGTTGCAACTTGACATTTTCATGATTAAAGCATTGTATATTACGAGGCAGGCATTATAATCCAGTGGCGAATACTCTAGTGAGGGGAAGTTGGCAGCCACGACACTTTCCACATCACTATGCAGTTACACGAGTCGCGAGAAGAAGGGATCCTTGCGGAAGCTCTGCAGCAGCTCGCTGGTGCTGAACAACAGCTTGATCAGATGCTTCCGGAGCTCCGCCTCTGCGATCAGACCCTCCTCGCCAAGAGTATCTAATGCAGTTCTGAAATCACGCTCTGGCAGCGGCTTGAAGACTCCTGCATCCTTGCTCGCCTCGCAATAACTAGAGTACAGCTCGTCCACACTGAAGAGAGGCGTGGCCTCGCTTCCGTTCTCAGCCGCCCGGTTGGCTGTCACGATGAGTAGTCGGGTAGAAGCGAACAGAATCATCTGGAGGTTCCGAGGCAGCGACCGAATCACCAATGCGCTCTTGGACTCCAGCGCGTGCTTGATGATACGCAGCATGTCGGTTAGAGGCAGAGGACGGCTCAATTCCGCGTCATCAGATTCGTTTTCCTTATCTGCGTGATCCAGCTTGTGCTGTAATACACGACGGCAGGTATCAACAGCTAACCGGATGTCGCCAGTGGTTGAAGCGATCTTGCGAGCTAAGAAGGAAATGCCGTGTGTACTGACCATCTTGGAAGCTGTTGTCTGTCCGCCAAGGCGGTCAATCAAAATCTGCTCGATAGTCTGGTGCTTGTACGGCTCAAAGATGACAACGCGAGGAGAACTGTCCGGCAACCTTTGTTGGAGCAACGGCAAGTGACGCTCCGTGAAGTCCACTTGATTGGCAATGCCGATGAGGATGAAGCTGTTGGCGTCCCTGTGGGCAAGCTCAAAAAGCCTGCACAGATCATTCTCGATTCCGTTGTTCTTCAGAAGTGTATCAATCTCATCCAGAATCAAGATCATCGTCTTGGAGGACTTCAGTCTGCGGGTTGTCGTGCGTTCAATAGCTTCAAAGGCCTCGTTTCCATTCGAAAACGACTTGTTCGTCAGAGCTTCTGCGAGCTTGCAGAAGAGTGTTGATGAGTCAGCTATAGCCATTGCGTTGACATGGCAACGAACAGGCTCCTTGGCCTGATCAGGGCAGCAATCCTGTAGCGACAAATGCATGTGGTTAGTCATTGTACGTACAACCATCTTAGTCAGTGCAGACTTACATGGTAGAGCGCATCGATTTCAAATTGAGTCGCTGTCAGAAGGGCCGTCTTGCCGCACCCTGGTGCACCGGAAATGTATAAGCTGGTTCTTTCCTTTTTCCCATCGAAGCAATCGGAAAAGAATTCGCGGATGACACGGAACTCCTTTTCGCGGTGACGGAAGTTGGTGGGAATGTACGCTGATGTGAGCTTCTGAATCGCGCTTTGAATCAAGCACTTTGCACTAGATTTTGCAGGATCCACCGCATTGTTGTCACTAGCTGGGTGCTGAGGGCCCTTCTCCTTCCTTGTCGTGTTCGGCGATGGTGTGAAGCTGTTGGCGAGGTTTCGCAATGGCTGACGTCCACTTCCGACGTTCTCCTTGCCTTTTACCCCGGCCGCGTCAGGCGAGATAGTATCCATGTCTTCGTCATCGTCATCGTCACTGAGATCCGCCGTTGCCAAGCGTTTGAGAGTTGGAGTTCGGAACGCGTCTTTGTACTTCTTGCTGCTGTGCTGAGGGGCAGGCGTGGTTTCGTCGCGCTTCCGCTTTTGAACAGGTGTTGCCGTCTCCGTGTCGCTGTCAATCATATCCTCGTCGCTCGAGTCCATAGCAGCTTCAGCTCGCACACGTGCTGCCGTTGCGTCCCAAATCCCACTTGTCTCCAAGTACTCAATCAGGAGATCCTTCGACTGGAAGTAATCCTTACCTGGTGTGCCATCCTTAGCAGTGTCGCAGTGAGGCTTGAAGTAGTCATATTCTAGACTGCCAGGTAAATAATGCCAGCCATCGTCGGCCAGAACGCGCCAAATCTCGCCAAACTTGACTTCTGCCAAGGTCGTTTTGGTTGACAAACCCACCACACGAGGACGAGGTGCTGACTTTGATCGAGTTCGGCGGGAGCCTGATCTGGCATGACTACGCTCGCGTCGAGTGGAAGCCTTCGTCTGTTGGGTTGTGGAGCGTGGCTTAGAGGAGTTGGGAACAGCTTTAGACGCTTTGGGAACAGGGTTTGAAGCGGCGAGTTGTTGGGCGCTTGATAGAGTGAGAGCACGCTTCGACGCAGGATCTTGGATCTTAGGTGGGATCTGGGCAGGTGGAGCAATCTGTGTTTCTTCCTCGCTATCAACATCTTCTTCGCTTTCGAGAATGTAACGATCGTAGTGTTCAGATTTCAGCTTTTCTTCGACGTCATCGTACAGCCCGCTGGTACGAGCGAAAGATTCCAGTTCATCTCGGCCACGGAAGTAGTCCTCGTTTACCTTGAGCGATTTACTGTCCTTCGTCTTGCAGTATGGCTGATAATACAAGTAGTGGAGAGCCCCGCTTCTGTAGTACCATCCACGACGCAGCAACTCGGCCTCCAACTTACCGAAAGACATGTTGAAGAAAGGCATATTCTCGACATACCGCTTCTGCTTCTTCTTCTTCTGCTTCTCAGCAGGGTTGGTAGGCTTCTCTGCAGCCTGTACAGGGGCCGATGAGGCTTCCTCTTCTTGGTAGTCTCCCTCTCCTTCGCTTTCTTCACCACCAGACTCTTCAACTCCATGCGACTCAACCTCAAAAACCTGGCACGGGTCTTCGCTCTGCACAGGCTCCTCCATATCCACGTCTGAATCAGCAACGTCGGACTCATTGTCCTGTGTTTCCTCTTCCTCAGGAGTAGAGACATTGTTTGAGCTGATGAGCCCACACTCTTCCAAGTACTTGGCCACAGCCTGGGCCTTGGAACGGAAGATCGTAACATTGGGCACCCACTGGTCGAAAGGCAAATCTTTCTTCTTGTACAGGATCTCGGACGTCGTGACCAAGCCCTCCCAGCCATTTCCAGCTGCCATGGGCCAAAGAAAATCTGTCAACTCGGAGAAATCTTCGCTGGCATCATCAACAGCAGTAGACTTGACCCATTCACTGAGGTAGCGTCCACAGGCCTTCTCCAGCGAGTCAAAGAGGTTGACATTGGGGGCCAAATTGAAGAAGGTCGTGCCTGGCATCTTGTAAAGCACCTGTCCGTCTCCTTGAGCCATGGTCTCCCAGCCAGCCTCTAGCATCTGCTGCCAGCACTTGGCCACCATTGTACCCATCTCGGGTGTCTTGAGCATCCTGGCCACCTCAATAGCCTTCTCCTGCTCAATCTGTTGGTTAGTCTTCTTCACTGTTTTCTTCTGCTGCTTTGCAGGAGAGGGGATGATCTCCCTCACCACCACAGCCTTTCCTGTAGCGTGAGACTTCTTGGCCATCGTCAGGAACGTCACAAATAGCTCACTAGCCTGTTCTTTCGTGTGCACGTCCTGAGCATATGTCTCCGCCTCCTCGCAAGCTCGTAGGAAGCAGGAATTGTTCGCTGCACGCTTGGCGAGGTCCTCAGGCACTTGGTACTTGCCGCAGAGCAAGGGGAAATCTTCAACACTTGTCCATTTCTCAAGCGTTAGATCGTCCTCGTGGGCCACGCACAGCTGCAGGTTGGGGGCTGAACCAGACGCCACGACATGACAAGCGCGCGGCCCCACGCCGAAGAAGTAGAGCACGCGGTCCTCGGCGTCCAGCACAGGCTTGTCACTACGCAGAGGCCACACGTCGTGGGTGTATTCCACCGCGTCCGAGTAGCTGGCGTACACGCAGGCGGGCCAGAAGACCGGCATGGAGCGCAGCTTGACCCAGTGCACGGCTTCACAGTCGGTAGGCGCCATGGACGATCCGCTAAGGAGCTGCAGGAGTGATGGTCCGAGGCCTGGCGCTTTGGATGCGGAATGGACTCAGGAGCTCTTTTCGCGCGTTTTGGCTGCGTTTGAATTTTGAGGAGCTTTGGCGGGAAAATTGCAACTGTTGATTAGTAGAAAATATTGGCGCGTGTGAAGAGTATCTTCCAATCAGATGCTGAAGCGTTACTCCTTGTCCCGCCAATTTTAGGCCGACACAGGAATACCCCAAGGGCATCACGAGCACAGGCAGTTGTGAGCTGTTATGGACCCGATGGACCTGCTGACTAGCAGCTTCCGCTCTGAAGACGACACGATTGCGCACCAGCAGTCAAAGACGTTCGTGCAAGCAGAGGAAGAGGAGAAGCACGAGGATAACTCTTCCAGCAGCAGCTCTAGTGACAGCAGCGACGACGACGAGCCCGAGCAAGACATGGACTTCCCTACCACTCAAGTTCTAGTGATGGAAGAGCCTGCAGATGAGGAGGTACAAGAGGTTAAGAAGCCTATGAGCCCCACCATTCGCTCGCCTGTTAAATCCCGTAACTCCCCAGCCAAAGTCCGTTCATCGCCCCTGAAGGCTCGGTCGTCCCCTCTAAAGGCCCATGGATCTCCCGCTAAGGCTCGGTCGTCCCCTCTAAAGTCTCATGTATCTCCCACTAAGGTTCGATCGTCACCGGTGAAGGCCCGATCGTCACCGGCCAAGATGCGATCTCCAGTGAAGATCCGATCGCCCGCGATGCCTCGTTCATCTCCTGTTAAGGCTGGGAAGCCTCCTGTTGCCCCGTCGCCAATTGTTGAGAGACTGGCGGAGGCAGGGAAAAAGACGGAGGTGGACGAGACGCCCGAGGAGTTCCGTGCCGAGGGTGCGGAAGGAAAGTTTACCAAGGTGTTCCCTGCTATTGCCAAGCTTGTGGAGACTGGCGGGTGGCAGATCGCCCAGGGTATGAACACGCTGTTCTGTGCCATGCCAGGCGTGCAGTTCTTCAACTTTAAGCCCAACATTAACGTGTTCGACTCAAAGATTAAGGCGTGCTGGAAGTTCATTCAGATCGCGGGGGAGAAGACAGTGGACACTGAAGATCAGGAGCTCTGGGATATGCTCTGGCCTATTGCGGAGAAAGAGTTCGGCTGGTTTACGATGAACTGCGGCCCCGAGACGTGGTACGTCAAACCTGACACCAAGTTTGAGAATTTCCTTCCGAACGAGACGGTTTTCCAGAACAAGAAGCGTGCTGTGTTGAAGTGTCTGCGTGTGGAGGTGGGGGACATTGAGCTGGGTGACTCTGCTGAGGGCCACCAGGTTATTGCCTTTGGACCACGCTACGTACAGCCGAAGTCTGCCCCGAAGAAAGTCAAGGCCTTGTTCAAGACGCCGTCGCCTGCTGTGAAAAGCGTTAAGCGGACTACTCCGACGTCATCCTCCAGCACAAAGTTCCTCACACCGGCTAAGCACATATCGCCCGGTTCCGCTACTACTGGGGCGAAGCGTAAGCTTGCTACGTCAACAAGGAGCTTGGCGTCCAAAACGAAGGCAAAGGGAGGCAAGGCTGGTGCTAAAAAGCCCACGAAGAAGAGAAAGAAAGCAGCAATCTCGGACACTGCCTCGGACAAGGGGGATGAGTTTAATTTCACGCCTCCCGAGTTTCGATCGTCCTTCGGAATCATTTACGCCAAGCTGCAGGATGAAGGCTGGTACCACAAGAACGGGGTGTTTGAGTACGATTACTTCTCGCCCACGTACACAGAAGCAACCAAGGAGCTCAACGTCAATTACTTCCAGTCGCAGGCGACGCTCGAGGATTTCCTTAAGGTCAGTGGTACGTGGAACCGCATTGAGAATGAACTTCGAGAAGAGCACGACGAGATCGTGGAAAAGGAGCGGGGACTGGCTTTGGAGCGGCACCACCAGCGTCTGGAACAACAAGCGGCGCGCAAGAGAAACATGGCTCTCTATGGTGCTCATACGATTTCGCAAGCGCCTGCACCAGCTGCCCCCAAGCCGAAGAAAGCCAAGAAAGCAACTCCTAAGAGGACCACCAGTACTCCTCCTCCAGCTCAAACGCTTTACCAGGCTGAAATTGAAGCTGCTGAAGCCGATGAGAGGGTGTCCAGATTTTCCAGAATTCCTTTTGGTACCATATTGAAGAAGCTCATCACACGTGGCTGGTATTACCGTCCTGGGCGGTTCGAGTATGACTACTTCAAGCCCAGTGCCAACCCAAAGACCGCGATATCGGGCGAAGATCGCTTTGAAAGTGCTTCAGCTCTGGAGATTTATCTGAAGACGACGGGGTTATGGGAGGAACTTGCCGAGGAGGTGGAGCAGGACCAGTACAACGAACGCATTGCCAAGTCTCGCGAATACTCCGATCGACTGGTCAAGCGCAGCAGGCTGGAGTCGCCTCCCCCTTCGTCGGCCCAATCGCCCAAGCATTCGGTAGCTGGAGGTGTCCAGAAGGAGGATGTGAAGTCGATCACCAACGATATTTGGGCCAATTCGCACGAGTTCGACTTCAACGAGTAGGTTTTGGTGGGCAGAAATCGGGTCAAATCAGCGGCGGTCAAGGATAATCGATAGGTTTGCTCGATTCAGGGATACATTTGAGAATACTGGGGGGGGTTAGCTGAGCAGCGAGATTGATAACACCGTTGTGAATATCACGTCCCGTGAATATATTACAGAACTCCCTTGAGCGATGCACCAGCGCGGCGGTTGATGTTCTGGCGCTCCGCCTCGATGCGATCGATGTTTTGCTTCAGCTCCTGCGGTAATTAACATGTTAGTCTGCTTCAGCTTTCAACAGTCTGCACCTGCTCATACCGCAATGTCCTCGGCAGTGGCGTCCTTTGTCGGTGTCGCAGTGAGGTTGGACATGTCAGCGTCTGCCATCTAATTAATGTTGTTAGTACAAAGGCATTGCAGTGTAAGCAGGAAACGCACTCTGGAGCTCAACCGGTTGAGCATCTCAACGATCCGGTCCTTATCCGCTGTTATTCGCCAGCACCATCAACTTTAGCGATATGAATTAATCAGTAATTAAATAGCTGTGCACGCACCGTAGGCGTCCGCAGTGTCGTATGGACGTTGCTCCGACTGATTCTCACTGCAATAGCAAAACAAAATAGTCAGATCATGAAACCATCCAGTACGTCTCTCATACTGAACAAAAAGAACTGAAAATAGCATCATTCAACAGCATTTGATCTTCTTCACTTACATCTTCTCGAAGACGGCGTCCATGAGCTTCTTGAGCTTGTGAATATCGTCCTGCATCTGCATGATCTGCTCCATTTTGTCTCCAACGTCCACAAAAACAGCGGCAAAATTCAAATTTATGTTCTACACACCAAAATATAAATTCACTTAAGTACGCGCTTTATTATTCATTCGGCTTGCAAGGCTAAAGCTCTTCCGGTAGCTATGGCGTCGTCCCCAGAGGCCCAATCGGGCAGCAGCAGCAGCGAAGACGAGTTCGACCTGGGAGGTTCCTCGCTTAAGCCAAGCGATGACGCGTCCAAGAGCAGCAAGCCGGCGGACCCGGATAAACTGTTCAGCGATGACAGTGAGGATGAAGATGACAACAAAGAGGGAGATGACAAGAAAGAGGCGTCCCCTAAGAAAGAGGAAAAGGACAAGGAGATGGAGGACCTCTTCGGCTCCGACTATGACTCCGAGGAGGAGGAATTCAAAGCCTCGTACGGGATATTTTCTACTAAAATCTCTCTGCAGAGTGACTGATATTGTGAAATATGACTATTCAGAGGTGTGAAGGAATCTCCCGCCCGTGAAGGAGGACGCAGCAATGAGGACCTATTCGGAGATGAAGCCGGAGACCGCGGTGTCTCTGGTGGTGCTGACGGAGACAATGGCTACTCGGACAACATGTGGCTGCCCAAGACCCCCAAAGCTCCCAAGACTGCCAAGTACTTTATCTGCAAGATGCCGAACATCCTGCGTCTCGTGCAGGAGCCCTACACCAAGGAAGCTATCCTAGCTGAGATGGCCAATCCTTCGGACGAGACGCTGTACCGTAACTACGTCCGCTGGCGCTACAAACGCGACCCTGCTACAGGTCGCGTGCTTCTGGACGACAAAACCAAGCTGCCATTGCGGGAATCCAACGCCAAACTGGTGCAGTGGGAAGACGGCACGTTCTCCATGTTCGTGGGAAAGGAGGCGCTGACGCTATCTCGTCAGAAACTGGCCAACTCGTTCCTGTTTGTGAACGAAATGGCCAGTGACAGTTCCCGCTTCCAGGATAGCGACGATGTGGTGCCGGGGCAGGAGAGCGTGTTGGAGTGCCATGCCCGGCTGAAGGAGAAGTTCACGATCCGCCCGATGACTACGACCAGCAAGTCCCACAAGAGTCTCACTATGTCCATGCGCGCCAAGCACAACAAGGGTGTGCAGAAGCTCAAGGAGTACATTTCCGAGCTGGACGGTGAACGCGAGCAGGAGCAGCGTGTTAAGATTACTGACGAGAAGCTACGGCTTCAGAACCGCAAGAAGGCGCGTCAGGGCTACGAGTACGACCGCGAGCGCTCCTCGCGCATGGATGCCCAGTTCCTTGAGGAGGGCTACGATGCCATGGACTACGAAGATGACGAGCATGTGGGCGCCATCAAGGAACAGTTCGGTAAGCGGAAGAGTTCGGCGGTGCAGCGGAAGCATGGCGCCCGTCGCCCGGTTCCTGGTGGTGGCTTTGATGAGTACCGCAGCAGCCAGCGCCAACGTGAGCTCGAACGTGACGCTGAGAGATCAGAGAGTGACAACGATGCTGGATTGGACGAAGGTGAAGAGGACGAAGAGGAGGAGGTGGTGATCCGCAGCCACAAGAAACGACGCACGGTGGATGAAGACGACTCGGAGTAAGCTACAAGATACAAGACTAGCAATCCAGCACAAGCCAGCTCCATTCAATCTTAGTTCTTCCCTCGTTCCTTGATGTACATGCAGTTTCTCAGGCATCTATCGCGCTCTAACGTCTTCAGCAACGACGCAGGTGGTTTCGCTCTTGGATGAGCTGGATAATCTCGCTACTGCCGCTTCCGTACGCCACGGACAACAGTGTCGACCCGGAAGCGTAGTCTTGCCACTGGATGTCAGCGCCATAGTCAAGTAGCAGGCGAACCATACCCACATGACGATGTCCGACCGCGATGACCAGCGCAGAGAACCCACCCAAATTGTGCACATCCACTTGAGCTCCAGCATCCAGCAGCATCTGTGCGATATCAACGCGTCCTTCATGGGCTGCGCACATGAGTGCAGTCCAACCTTCATCATCTGTGGCATCAACGGAAACCCCAGCGGTGAGAAGAGCTCGAGCAACTCCAGCGTACCCATACTCTGCTGCCACAATCAAAGCATTAGCGCCGTTGTGGACTTGGGGGCCAATATTCGCGCTCTTGCTGAGAAGGAAGCGGGTGATCTCCTCGTTGTTCTTAAAAACTGCTGCGAGTAGTGGGGTCCAGCCACTATGGTCAGGTAATTCGATCAAAGCACCGTTGTCAAGTAGCAAACGCACCACTTCCAGGTGGTTATTCATTGCTGCAATCCTCAACGCAGTCCCCCCGTTGTGGTCTTGACTGTCGACGACTGCTCCGTAGTCTAACAACAACTGAACAACTTCAACATGACCGTGTTGCGCGGCTCGGATAAGCGGAGTCCAGCCTTGTTCGTCGTCCTGACCACTCGATGCACCTCTGCTAAGCAGCACTCGAACGACCTTCAAGTGTCCACCCTTAGCAGCGATCTCCAGTGCGGTGGACCCATCGTAGCGTTGCTTGTCAACGTCCACTTGACGGTTTAGCAGCAGTTTAACGACGTCAAAGTGTCCTTCTTGAGCAGCAACAATGAGCGGCGTGTTGCCAGTAACATCTGCAAGCTCAGTGCTTGCTCCAGCATTCAGCAGGATGTCCACAACCCCCTCCTGTCCGTGTTTAGCGGCAATCCACAGAGCCGTCGCCTGGCTGGGTCCTTGTCTATTGACCACCACCTCCCGTTGCTGCTGGAGCTGCATGTACGCTTCCAGTGCCTCTCCATTAGCATTCGACGGCAGTCTGCGGATGTTCACAAGCTCGTTCAGCATAATCCGGATCACTTCGAGGCGACCTTGCTGTGCTGCTCGCATGAGGGGCGTCCACTGAATGGCATTGGCCACATCAACATCTGCCCCGGCAGCAAGAAGGACACGCATCACGTCCAACTGCTCGGTATCACACGCCAACGTGAAGGCCGTTTCCCCCGTTAGCTGCGCTCGGTTCACGTTGGCATTCCAACGCAGTAGCAGCTGAACAAGCTCGACGTTACCTTCTTTCACGGCAGCCATGAGAGGTGTCGAGCCCTTGTCATCGGCTAAATCCACCGATGCGTCACTGTGGAGAAGGTCTCGGACGATGGCCAGTCCTCCACGTTCACAGGCCACTCGGAGAGCTGTCGTGCCCACGTTGTCTCGGTAGTTAACGCAGGCCTTTCGGTTCAATAGCAGACTAACCATATCCGGGCGTCCCTCTTGTGCTGCGAACATAAGTGGCGTTCGTCCCATGGCGTCCGGGATGTTGACGGCTGCTCCTCCGTCGAGCAGTGCGAGAACGACGCTGTAATGTCCATGGAGAACTGCCAGCTTTAAGGCGGAAGTGCCATCCTTACGACGCCAATTCACTGGGATGTTCCTCTCTAGCAGCCGTCTGGCCATTTCAGTGAGGCCTTCCTGAGCTGCGATCAGTAGAGGACTCACTCCTCGGACATCGGCCAGTTCCATGATCGCTTCAACGTCCAGAGCATCGTCTTCAACCACCTGGTTGTCGACGAATGACTCGCTTTCTACCACCGAAGGCTCCGGCTCGTCGATCTGATTGTCCCCTGACTCCTCACTAACGCGTTTGGCTTTCTCCGAGATGAAAGTCTCTCGTGGCAGCAGTGCAGCATCGATCTTCGCCATGGATTAAAGTCACTCACTCGGTGGGGAGACGGTCGCGATCTGCAGTGCTTGGGACGCGACAGGAAAACGTTTGAAGCCAGCGCGTTTCAGTGTCGCTTCGCCATGTCGTCTCCATTGTGCTAACCTGGCTTAAGTAAGCTCCGTTCATGTGTTCGCATCGATGCTTTCATTGACACGCGTTACCGTAGACTCCTAGCATTGCTCTATATGTTGACGGCCGGCTAGTTCTTCTGCGTGAGGAACACGCAGCTGTCCATTGCACCACGGAATGCATCGCCCACTGCGGCGTGCAGCTCTTCGGGCGCCATTTCATCGCCACTGGGAGTAGCGTCACGCCACTTGGAGCGCGTCCGCAGGCCCTTGAGGTATCTCAACAAGCTCAAATCTCCCTGGGGAAGCGCCATCAACAGTGTGCCTTTAGGCAGCACCTCGTCACGAACTTGCTGCAGGAATGCATCCACCTGTTCACAGTAGGCCTGCTGCTCAGCCATCCAAAGCTCATGCTTGCCTACAAAGTCGTTGCACAGGGCTGCGTTGGCGCTCGGAGGCTCAATCTCCACCCAGCAGAGGTCTGGCTGCTCCGTTGATTCGCTTGACGGGACTAAGGCATCCTGAAGACTGCTCTTGAGTGTTTCCCATGACGAACAGTCTTCCACCTTCAAGATGGCACCTCCTGAAGCCGCTCCTGCTGTTGATGGCGAGCTTGAAGGACTCGTTTCAGCTTTAGACTTCACCGCCTGAGCATGACGAAACGGGCTTTGCGACTGAGCCTTGAGATCGCCACTAGCGTACAGCTCCCATGGTTTTCTGTCCACTGGTTTCACTGTTGAGTCTTCTCCCTTCGTTGTGCTTTGTAGACGGAGCAGTGTCATCTTCTTCTCCAAAGCAAAGGCCTTATCAACGATTGAGTCAAAAGCACCACTAGAGGCAACCACCTCAGGGATACCGAACCAAGGTCCTTCTCGAACCTTCAGTAGTAGCAGCTCCAACGATGCAATCGCATCCTCCGCCGAGTCATGGCCAGCCTGGATCTGCATCTGGATATCCTTCTTTAGATACGTCTTGGTCAGGTACTTGAGCGATGTGCGGAACGGAAAACCTCGTTGATGAGGGTACAAAATGGCAGTGTCCCCAATCGTAGGGTGAACCAAGCGTAGAGCACGCAGATCACTCGTCAACGAGTGACCCACAAGGATCGTGTCCTTGAACAGGAACCGCGTCGTCAGATCGCGCTGTACGTCAGCCAGAATGTACTTCGTGTCCTGTAAAGTCTCCTCCGAGATTCCGCTGAACTCCGTGTGGTAGTTGATGATGGTGCTTTGTGGCTTCACCAGTTGGTCATATACAACGGCTCCCTTGATATCGACTACCGTCACGCGCGTCAGTTCCATACCGATGTCGGTCTCGCACATCTCGCAGTCCAAAGCATAGATGAAGTCGCTACTTGAGGATGCACTCGCCAACGTTTCATCCGTCTCCATTGCTGCTCCTTCTTCATCGTCCGAGTCAGACACAGGATCTGCAACTGAAAGCGTCGGTCGTGGCTTCGTTGCTACGTATCTGTCGCGCGTGTTCCCCTCTGTAGCTTCTAAAAGCTGACGCTGTTCCTCTTCCACGTCTGTCGGATAGCCGTGCTGCTTCATTTCTTCAACAGAAAGTAAATAGTACTCGAACTCTTCTCGCGTTAAAGCTTTTTCCTCCTTTTTGCCTCCAGCTTGAGTCACTGTTGTTTCCGGCTGCGTTGACACGTCAATTGACGATCCTTTTTGCAAGATAAGAGCTCCATCTGCCGAACGGGGTACATCTACAGCAATCGCCTTTGCGAGTGATAGCCAGATAGATCGTGGTTTGTCGTCACTGCGGCGCTTCTTGGCTAAATGCTCCGGTACCTTGTGCTGGTAGGTTTCATCCGTCAGGGGATCGGTCCTGAATTCATGCATGTTTCCATCTTGACTAACCAAAACATCCAGCGTGTACGCGTCGTCTTCTTCCTCGTCCATCGCAGTATCTTGATCTGTCGAGGTTGCGTCTGCAACTGCTTTCGACGTGCGCTGTCTCCATTTCAGATGCAACAAGTCGCCGTCCAGCTCCCACGTTCCTCCAAGTGGCTGCGTCTTGCGTGTAAACGTTCCTGTTGGGGAGAACACCAGTTCGTCCGTGAATCCAGCCGAATGTTTCATCAGAAACGTCAGCTCATGGGCGTAGAACAGCTCATCCGTCGGCAATTCATGAGTATCCACCGTCGGTCTCGGGAACTTGTACATCAACTCCGCTAGTGGCGCTTCCGACCTCCTAATCTGGTTCTGTTCCTGTTTTG
Organism: Phytophthora multivora; assembly: GCA_001314345.1. Taxonomy (NCBI): domain Eukaryota; phylum Oomycota; class Peronosporomycetes; order Peronosporales; family Peronosporaceae; genus Phytophthora; species Phytophthora multivora. Next base: position 23,615 of record LGSM01000423.1, read on the forward strand.
TGAGCATCACGGGGACACTGGAGCACCCGTCGAAGAAGTTCAACTTGGCTCTGTATTTCTGCAGCATTGACGGATGCATCTTCTCCAGCAACACGATACAAACCTTGGTAGGTAGTGGAGCTCCTGGCGTCAGAAACGGAAGCAAGTAGGGGCTCACCGAGCCTTCCTGCTTTCGACTGCCGCCACGTAGCACATTAAACACGAGCTTCTGCACGTCCTCGACGTTCAGACGCTTCCAGCTACGCGCCATGCCCATCCACGTAGCAAAGTCCAGCAATACATTGCTGCGTGGCTGCTGTCTCGGGTACTTGACGATCAGATCCTCTGAGTATACACGATCGTCCTGGCGTTCGTAAGGTTTGCGATCATTGTGGCCATTGCTGTTCTTGTTGTAGCGTGTCGGTTGGTGGTGCGACAGTGGCGTGCGGTTGTCGTATACTGATCCAGAATCTGCAGCTCTGACGCCCTGTAGTGATGAGTGCAGACGCTTGCGAGGATTGCTGGTGGGCGTAGGGAGACCTGAGTTTGAAGGCTGTGCAGAGTGTTGAGAGGTGTCTGGGACGCTGGAAGACGCAGGAAATGAAGCGTCTACAGAGGCTGAAGACTGTGACGGGGGAGAGGCCTCTGCCACCTCCTCACCCACCTCCAGGATCTCGCCGTCTTCGTAGTCATTGCCTATAGCCATTTTTATCGCTGGATGGCCGAGATTGAACTACAATTTCCACGCCTAAATGAATCGAATCAGAGCTGTGGTTCTGATAATTTATCAGAACCCATCAGAATCAGAAACTGGGTTCACACTTTTTTCAGGATCGAAATCCCTCTCCTTTATGTTTATGAGCCTTAACCTTTCACTACCGACCAAACCTTCCCTTCTTACAGATACTCAGCGGTCCTCTAAGAACCGGAAGGTGAACGTCTGATTAGGCGAATATCCAACGAGCGGGATAGGTGCTAGAGCTCACCAAGACTTACATGACCTCTGAGTACCTCTACCAGAGCATCTCTATAGCGTACCGTGAAGGCTACAAAAGCTTGAGCCACAAACGTTCGGCCTCAGCCTCCCATCCAGTCAAAATTTACGTGTAGCAGCCACTTTTGTATTCTTGCTGCACTGCTGAACGACGGCGCAGAGTGGGAGTTCGGTCCTTCGGGTGCAGAAGATGAAGAAGAAGACGCAGAGGACCTAGAAGACGGCGGGGAGATAGAGGCAGAGGCAGGCGACGAGGCTGAGCCGGCGATGAGGCAGTCCGAACGACGGGCCGGCAATGCGTACGTCGATGGCCTCATTCGTGACAGCGGCCTACACATTATCCGTGAGAGGGAGGTGACATCAGCCTACAAGGAACGCGGGGTGCTTGGTCTTTTCTCTCTCTTCTTCAGACGTGACTTTCGCGACTCCTTGCAGTTATGGACAAACAAAATGCTTAAAGAAAAGGGGAAACCGGAAGCTACTATGTGTGAGCTTGATGCTTACTTAGGCTTAGAAATTGCTATGAGTTTCAATCCGGTTACAGAAATCAAGGAGCTGTGGTCGAAGAAACTCTTCATGGGACAACCAGACTTTGCTGCAACGATGCCGCGAAATCGCTTTGAGCAAATTCACGTGAGGTTTCATATTCACGCCCCAGGCAGCGTGCCTGTTGAGTGTCGAGAGCAGGACCCCCTGTGGCATAGCAGAAGTCTCATGGCGCAAGTTCAAGAAAAGTTCGCATCGATTGCAGTCCCGGTAGGGGCAGTGAGCTTGGACGAGAACACAGTGCGCACGAAGGCGAGATCTTCAGCGAGAACGTACTTGCCGTCGAATCCAGTCAAGTACGGCGTCCGGTTCTATGCAGTGGTTGGCTGGAAGAGTTTATATGCATACTCAATGTGGAATAATGACTCGGGAAACCGTTTGAGGTCAACTCCTGCTGAGTGGTACCTAGATGTGTTTCCTGCACTACGGACGGGCCTATTTAGGACGTTAGAGAAGCCAAATATCTCTATCACTCGAAAAGATCCAAGCACGTTGTGGGTGGCAATGTGCTGCCACCTAACGAAGACGCATCCGGCTCCGACAGGTCACCGACGGCTCGTCTCTGATAATTTTATTCGAGGCATAATTTGGCTAAGGCGTTCATGGTTTTTACTGACGGCGAGATGCGAACGCTCGGAACGGTGTGGATCGCATTGCAGGGCAAGTGGAACGCCAAGGAGCTTGAGGAGTAAAAGGCTCGCTTGGATGGAGCGGAGAGGGGGTCCTGGGAGCTCGTGGCGGCGGTCGACGTACCTGTCGACTGGCAAAAGCTCCAGGAAATGCACAAGCGCTTGCAAAAGAAGATACCTGCCCACCTCCAGACACCATACGAAGCCCCAGTGACAATCACAGCCAACGCTGGGTACATCGTATACCGTGACAAACAGACTGTAGTTTTCTATAGAAATGATCTCGCCGGGACGCCGTCCACACGTGTGCTTCAGGGCACTTCACCAGAGGCAGTACAACTTTGCCGTGGTCTTGTTCCTCTTTGACGCTGGACTGGGGAGCAGATAATGCATAGGAAGACGTTTCAAGTCCCTGCAATGGTGATCGCGTACAATATCTTCATGAACGGGGTCGACAGAGCCGACCGGCTTCGCAGCATCAACCCGATACGGCGCAAGGAGAAGCGTCTCTCGATAGGGCTTCTAACGTGGGCATTGAATCTAGCACTTATCAATGCTTACTCACTTTTCAAAAAGGTGGCTGGAGCGGCAGCAACTCGTGTAACACGGCGCAGTTTCAAGCGCAGTGTAGCTGAAAAACTGGCGGCAATACAGCGAGCTCGACTGGACAAACAGCGGCACCGACAACCTGCACAAAATGCAACAAACAAACCGATATAGGATTTAGTGGGGGCAGATGAGAGCCTCCACGTCATCACACCCAACTCCAAGCAATACTCGTCTGGAAAGCTCACATGTTATCTTTGTACACTGCGTGGATTCTCCAAGAAGGCCGTGTACGGGTGCACAGGCTGTCACCGCGGCTTTCATGTAGTATGTTTCACGGCTTTTCACTACCGAGATGCCCTTACTTCGATCTCACTCACTGTGCGGTCGGAACTTGATGCTGTATGCTGCGGCTTCAGGCGATGGAGCCAACACCCGCCTAAAGAAGAACAGAACAATTACATATCTAGATGAGCTTCAGCTGCCAACACTGGCACGATAAACATGTACCTGGCAATCTCGTTGAGGCGTGTGATCTCCTTGTCTACGCAGAGCGGCGCGCTGGTCACCTCTAAGCTCTTACAGAGGTGGCCGTGTTTCTGGTAGTAATAGAGCTGCAGCAGCGTCTTCTTTACGTGCCGAGGAGTTCGCCACTTGGTGCGGCGCGTCAGCATTCGTATACCGCTTCCAATCAAGTCCTTCCCGTACTGCTGCCATTCGCACGGCGAGTCTCCGCAGAAGTCGTACGTGCTGCAGCGGGCGATCATGTCTGTGTGAGTTTGAAAGTTTAAATTTGGCGAGTACCGTGAACTACGCTTGGAGCAAATATCTAGTTGGACGTGGCACCAAGCCGCTCGATTATTGAGGACTTCATTGGCCGAGCTATAGGTTCCGAGTGGGCCTCTAAAAACTGTCTGGTAGTGAAAGGCTTAACTTAAACGAAGAATTAGCTTTGGTAACTGTCAAGGTTCACTTTTCTTACTTCTGATTGGCTGGTTTCTCTTTGGCTCACGGTGAAACTGTGAACCATAGGGTTGGAGTTATGATTTTTGGTTCGACATTTTTTATGTAGCGTTCATCGAATCTCAAAAACGAAAAAAAATATGGTTATATTAACCCTTTGACTACCGCTAAATTATGTGGCGGTGCATGCAACATATTGTCAGTACGCAAGCAAATACGGTGATATGATTGGTTGAAATACAATCCGGACTATTCCTATTCTGGATCACTGATCTTATACAGTATGCACTATATTGTCTGTAGAAAGAGCTCTATAAAAATATCAGTCTTGTCCTACTTCATTTATCGCCTCAAGGGGTGACGTTTTAGCAAATCACTGATTGTAAAAATAGTCTTGTTTGGATTTGGGCAGCTCAGCGCGACTTCACTGGATCTCCTACGGTTTATCAAAGCTACGCCCATAGCAGCTCAATAAGCCTATCTCTTGTGGGTCGCCCCCAGTGCTGAGATGAACACCAGTGCGCCATCGCTGCACTCTTTGCTATGTGAGGACGTGGACGGCATATTCTCGCGTTCAACGTGCATCGCGTGTGATCCATCGCGGCCATTGATAAGTGACGCCGCTGTCTGTCCACGGACATTTCACCCAAGGCGATCTCGTGCTTCCTGCTCATGCAGAAGGTGGACTTGTTGCAGAAGCGCGTCATGACGAACAACGACATTGCAGCCTACGCAAGAGTAAGAGAAGATTGGATTTGTGTTTAGTGGGGTAGTGAGGAGAGCTGATCGCTGTGTTGATTGTTGGCGGCAGGCTACAAGGGCCTGTCGGGAAGTCAAATTTCGGTGAGAACGAGAAGAACCCGGCAGAACAGGAAGCTTTGCAGTGCATGGTGGAGTTCATGCAGAGATCGTATTGCAACAGAACATATCTATCTCGCACAGCGAGCAAGGCCTCTCGTAAGTTGTTGATTTTGTTGGTTGAATTGTAGGAAACTGACAATATCACTGCAGGGTATACTTGAGACGCCCGGTAATCCCGCACCCTTTTAGGCTATTCAGGCCGACGATGCCTTGGGTCATTTCTCGACGTCTTTGTTGCAGATACCGACGAACGCTATTACGACACTGCCTCGTAATGGAAATCGGATGCCGATTAACGAGAAGCCCAAGCCGAACGACAAAGAAGAGAAGAAAGACCCTAACGCTCACGCGGTGGCTGCGTTACGGTCTGAAATGCGATGTGAAACGTACGGTGGCAACTGGATCATGAGCAACGAGAAGGTTAGATGCCTTGTGTCACAACAAACATCAGTCTGCTAGGCAACGATGAGACGGACGATGATTCAGAGTCCGTGGGGGAATTTCTGTTTCCGTTCTCCG
>LGSM01000424.1:0-28614 GCA_001314345.1 Phytophthora multivora
CTCGCTCTCGGTCGAATTTCTTTTAAATAATGAAAGGCAGTTTGACGTCTACATGTTTCGTTTTGGCTGGCGTTGCTGTGGTGCACAACTACTGTACTGGGATGTCGTCTAAATGGCAGGGAATGCTGCTTCGAAGGTGACTTGTAGTTGTAGCAGCAGTCTGAAATCCAAATATTTGACATTTGGTAACAGAAACTCGATTGTGTGCGTTTTCTTCAGAAACTATACGGTCCCTTGACCATGACACGGTTTTTTTAAATAAGTTTGAGCTATGAATATACATGTATTCAATTCCTTTTTCTTCAAACTGCGCACCCCCCGGCGGGTCCCAGAATTCGTGCGACAATCGAAAAATTAGCTACCGGTAGTAATTTTGAGTAGGGGTAGGTGGGAAAAAAATAAAAAAAAAAACGGAACTCTTGCCCGGACCGGAACCGCATACGAACCGCAAAAAATCTAACCAATGTATTCAGCAGCGAGCGAGCGACCATGGAGCATCATGGACTTCATCCACTCAAAGAAGCGCAACCGATTGGTGGTGGAAAAAGTCGGCATACTGGCGTTTATCTACGTCAACGATAATGCTCTTCGGAAAGATGCTGCGCAAGCGTCACTTTCAGACTGGCCCCGGGTGCACTCTTACCCTGAAAGTGAAGCGTAGGTGAAGTCGAATCCTGAACAGCGCATCGGTATCGAGCTACGGACTTTTGAGACTTTAGAGTCGATTAGGTAACTGTAACAAGAAATACTTTAAAGTCAGCTGTTTTCTTTAAAGTAATTTCGCCAAACCATCTCTACAGACAACATGATGCACTATGGATAAACTCATGTATACCAGCTTTTTGTAGTTACCTATCTCCACATACTACCATCACTAGCTTGTACGCGGCGCGTCTTGCTCAGCTCTACCCAAAAACGTGGAAGACTCCTCATCGACCGCGTTTGTCGTCGCTTGATCACTACTTACCCACAACAAATTACGAGGCCTTCGCGGCTTCCGTCTCGGCAGCAGCGTCTGTGGCATTACTTCCGGTCTTTATCAGCTCCGAGTCCACGTCCGTGCCGGCATTGCTTGAAGGCGACACAGGTTGAGTCGTCGGGCTCGATGGTTTCTTCTTTTCATCAGTAACCGAGTTGTCCTTGTCTTTCTGGGTCTCCAAGTCGTCCAGTACCTCGATTGGCTCAGCAGTCTCATCGTCAGTACCCTCTGAGCTCAGCGACGAGCAGGCTGACACACCAAAGTCAGTGGCCTGGTTCGGGCGCAGCAGAGTCAGGTCAAAGTGCGACCCATTCGTAGACAGGAACGTGTCCAGCATTTTGTCCTCCTTCGTGGTAAGTGGTCGGGGCTTTGACGATCGCTCGCTCGTAGTGCCGCTGGGCGACATGGGAGATAACGGGTTCTCTCCCTCGCCCTCCTCATCTGGCTCGGGAACATCGCGCTGTTCCTCATCGGGGCCGTCCATGTAGTTAAACGCAAAGTCGTTGAACAACTCGTCGTTCGAGCTCTTCACCGATGCAGGTGTATCAATAGGAACCTCCACCGTGTTCATGTACGTCTCGAAGATATCCTCGGTACGGTACTCCTTTGCATGCTTCTCCATGAGAGCATACTGCCCCTCGAACAGGGCCTCCTTGCGATCAACACAACCCCAATCAAGGCCCTTGAACCACGGGTGGTGCTTGATATGCTCAAAGCCATGCTCCCCCGAACCCAATCGGTCGTCTTCGTTCTTGGTCAGAAGCTTCGACACGAAGTCCTTGGCGTCTTCAGTAAACCGAGGCGAAAACTTCAGGTCCACGTTCACAATACGCTCCTTAATCAGACGGTTAGTCTTGGCGTTGAACGGCGTCCGGCCGTCGATCATCTCATAAACCATGACACCCAATGCCCACCAGTCCACAGCACGCGAATACGACTTGCCGCCGAAAACCTCTGGAGCCATCATCTGGTACGTGCCCACAAACGTGGTCGTGCGGCCTTCATCAGGCATGTTCTCTTTCGACATACCGAAGTCCGTTAGCGCCACGTGGCCGTCAGAGTCCACCAGCACGTTCTCCAGTTTGAGGTCGCGATAAATAATATCATTCTGGTGCAAGTGACGGATAGCAAGCGCAACCTCTGCGGTGTACAGTCTGGTGCGATCCTCCGTGAACCTCCGTGCAAGTCGCATCTGGTCGAGCAAGTTGCCACCGGGGTAATACTTCGATAGCAGATAGAGTTTCGCCTCTGTCTGGAAGGCGTAGCACAGTGTGGCCACATACGGGTGTTTAATCCGGTCAAGAATACGTCGCTCAGCGTTGGTCGCTTCCACAAGGCCACGCTGGATCACGAGTTTCTTGCGGATCGCCTTCATAGCGTAGAACACGCCCTCGTCGTAGCCGTGTTTCTTACGCACAAGCTTAACGCGGCCGCAAGCACCACGACCGACAAGCTTGACAATCTCAAAGTCACCCAGGCACACCGGGTCGTCGTCGTCGGCTGTAGGGCGAATAAAGACGCTGCAACGCTCTTGAGCAGCGTTAGTTGGACTCGTGTGGTTCTTCGCGCTGCGGTTCTTGCGTCGAGGGTCGATCAAGCACGGCAGCGACTGGCACAGTGAGCACACTCTCCAGCTGCCGAACGCCGGCACGAACTTGTCTTCGCAACAACGGCTGCAGTACTTGACTTCACACCACGAGCACGGGATACGCCGGTTCAGCATCGTCAGCTTGCGGTGGCAGATGCCACACGCGTTGATCTTGCTGGCATTTACCGTGATGCTGGCAGCCTCGCCGCACCGGGCGGCAAAGGACCCGAACACAGAGCTCTTAACCATCTCCAAAGCGTAGGCACCACTGCTACCCAGCACATTGGAGGGAACAGTACCAGCTGATACACAGACGCAGCCATGGCGCGTATGACCTTGTGGGATTTTGCACCCAACGTCGATCTCCGAGTTTAGAATCCAGGACACCGCACGTCTTGCCAGCATTCTGCGTGCAAAGTACGAGTCACTGTCACTGACATAGTGAGACGGCTCAACAAGCGCCAAAGCCTTGACCCGGTCCTGCATAACGCCCAGTCCGTTGTCGTGGTTCAGCAAGTGCAGCACCATCTGTGCGCCACGCGAGAAGGCGACGATGAAGACCTCACTCAACAAAGGGGCAATAAGCTGGTCCCACGCACTCTCCACATGAGAACGTGGGTGGCAGCTTTGAGCTGCAGGGTTCATAATGACCACACCGTAGTTCTCACTAAGAGCCTTCTTCAGGTACGACATCATAGAGCCGCTGTCACTGTCGCTGTCGAACTGGTTCATGCAGATACTTCTGCTCCAGATACCGGCCTCTCTGTATGGCACAATAACCAGAAGCCGCTGCTTGTTTTCGTAGCCGTCTGACACGTAGACGGTGCCTTTAGCGCATTCGCTACAGTGCGAGGCGTCGCTGTTCTTGCGGTCCACGTCCTTGCCGTAAAGCAATTGCCGCTTACTAGCTGCCATAGCTTCCCACGGCTGCGGTTCGTCCTGACTGGGAGATTCATTGTCATTAAGAATAGAACCAGCCAGCAGTGTGCGGGAGCGACCCGAGTCTGTATCAGAAGACACAGCTTCTTCCCCTGTAGACACTACCACTTCTCGGAAACCCAGCTCAGTACGTAGCCGCTGCTGGACGCCTCGGATTAAATTGTCCACAAAGACACACGAGTCTTCGGCACTGGCGCCGCTGGCCAGCCCCAAACTACCGCGACGACCTGTAGCTGAGCGCGTCACCTGAGGACTGTTCATGTGCTTGTTCTTACGCTTGGAGCTGCCTGCGAGCTGGAGGTTACCGAAGCTCCCGAAGCTGCTGCTGATACTGCCAGAACGCGACTTCTTCTCCTTCGACGGGATGGCGAGCGGCTCGCTGCGGTCCGGCACTGGTGCGCCCGCGGGCGATTCCGGGTGGAGGGGCGTAATGGCTGCTGGAAGGAAGGGGATGGCGCCCCAAGGAATGCGGCGGAAGGATCAACACTCCGACACCTGCGTGTGACCGAGAGAGACTTGGTCTGGCCTGCGTTCCAGAGAGGCCAATTGCAGGAGAGAGAGGGGGGAAAGGGGATAGGGCGAGGACGCATTGACATCATCACTTTATTGCCTGTGGTAAGCGATAACTAATAATAACTATTCGTTATATGTTTGAATATATTTTGGATTTGAAAGAATGTGATTTCTGTGATACCTGTTATATTTAGATTGTATTTGTTACTACAGGTTGAAATCCCCCAGATCCGTAATCAGAACTTTCTGCCAATCAGATCGCGGATGTGCAGCAAAGCTGGCTCTTTTACAGCAATAGGGGATGGGGGCAAGCATAGAACCAAAACTTTTGGTTCTTTTGGTCCGTTGCTTGCCTTTGGTTACCAAGTTGGTGACCAAGGCAACGTGGTGAGCTCTTCTGCTCGAAGGAACCGCCGTGTTTCCTGCCGCACGCATCGGATCGACTTGATTCCTGTCTCTGACTGTGGCCATTGGCCACTGGCCAACACCTCCGAGTCGGGGGTGGCCGCTTCCCGATCTCTGATCCTGTAATCTCTGCGAAAAGCGCTTTGAAGGCTGATACAGATCAGCTCGTAATCGCCAGCGAAAACGCCGTGTTTGCTCAGCAAACTTGCGCCGCTGCTGCTGGGGCGGAAGGACTCCTTCAAGGAGTGAAGAGGTCGTCTTTCGCTCGCGAAAGCGGTCATGACGAGCAGCAAGATACTACGTAGGTATGTAGTACATGTGCTATATATTGAGTGCTGCCTGTCTGGGCCGAAACAACTGACAACGCAGCAATGCAATTACATACCTGTGCGCGACGAGCGTTCGGCTTCGTACATGTACTGCAGCCATGGCGGGCAATTTCAGAGATCCGACGAAGATTTGGATTCCAAGTGTGCCAGGCTCTCAGTCAGTGAGCTGCTCGCTTGATCTCTCTTATCCAGATGGGAGGAACCTCTCTTCTAAGGAACTTCCGGTGGAAGCCAATTTTGCAGATGGGAGGAAACGAGTGGAGATTTCAGTGGAGGACTACATGAAGCGCAGTCTCAGGAAAAATGTACACGACGATAATTAACGTGTAGACTACATGTACATGCATCCAGGAAGGCTTGAGTTATCCTACCAGATATTAATTAGCCTTGGAGGAACCACCGATGTTCCGAATCGGCTGAACAGGGTCGAATTTTGACGCTCATCCTCGGTGGGACGTCTTCCGAAAGATCGCTTCACTCTCTGAGCGAAACGCAAGGTGGGCGCAATGCCCGCCACCCATTCATTTGGAGGTGTCCATCATGGCTTCCATGGTTGTGCCATACTCCCACCATAGCTGGAGTCCAAGCACCACGTGCTCGTTAACTCCGATCAAAAATGCATGCCTATGGCGGCAACGATGCCATTATCGACTTCATGTACCCAAATGTACATGTACTGTACGTGATATACAGCAGTCTGCGCAGCTTTATCGTCTCGCTTCTGGTGTGAAACTGCAACTTGCTTCTTGTTCCCCGACTCATTCGACTAAAGCTGCGTCAACTTGAAAACTGATGTGTCCCACACGAAATCCATCCTACACTTCTAGATAGATTCGCAAAATGACCACCACTCATAGTGACGTCCATGTGCTGGTGACAGGGATCTCTCTTCCTGTGTGCTGCTACTCGCAGCATCTTTCAAGCGTCACCAATTCCCCCACCGCATCTCCGCAGTCTCAGCTACTTCTCGCTCAAGTTTTACGCGTCAACTCTTGTGCAGGGTTGAGTTACGTCGCCTGGAAGTGCACGTCCCAATCAACGTCTTCCATCTCTTCTAAAGCCTCTACACAGCCGAATACGCTCCACTCGCAGTGGATTCCACAACGTCAGATATCTATTGTTCAACGTGTATCGCCCGATGCCAATACAACGCTGGGTCGCGGCCCGCACGACTCGAAATTCGAGGATGATAATCCTCGTGTAGACCTCTGGAGCTCAATAAGCGGCGACATTGGCCGCTTCACTATCGCCAAACAGACCATTCACAAGGGAGAGCAAGCGTTCGAAGCTGCAGCGTTTGCTGTAGTCGTTCGGCAAAGCTTAGCGCCTCGACGGTGTCACTGGTGCTTCGTAGCTCTGCGTAAGAAGGCGCTGCAGTGCGGAGACTGCGAGTTCTCGAGATACTGTTCGCGCGAATGCCTTGATGCGGATGCGACGCTGCACGACTTCCAGTGCCAAGCTCTTCGAGCGTTAAAGCGTAGAGGAATTGGAGCTTTTGACGTGGAAACGGTGAGGTTAGCGCTTGCAGTACTGAGTATGGAGCAGTTTGTACGGAACCCTCAAGCGCTGAGACTTCTGGTCGTTCATCGTCGACAAGAAAGCGATGAAGAGAAGGAAACGCACGCTGCAGTGGAGCTAATAGTCGAGATGACAGGCCGAACGCTGGATCCGAGACGTGTGAAGGCTACGCTGGACCGTGTTCGCTGTAATGCACATCCGCTTTATCTGGACGGTGTGACGTGTGTGGGCACTGGTGTCTTCCCTGAAGCAGCAATGGCGCTGAATCACTCGTGTCTGCCTAATGTGGTGCCCAGTTTCAACCCAAGGACGCGAACGCTTGCTTTCCATGGTATCACAGAGATACCGAAGGGTGGGGCTGTGGAATACGCTTACATTGACTTGCTGCAGACGAGAAAGAGACGGCAATTGCTACTTAACCGAGGCTTCGGATTTGACTGTGTCTGTGAGCGCTGTACAATTGAGCTTAAAGGTCCTTCAGATGATGGAGAGGAAGTGGAGGAGACCCGAGTGTTGGAACAGTTGATCCAGATCGTGAACTCACAGCGCAGCGACATCAAACAACAACTTGCCTACTTGAAGAAAGAGCATGAAGAAGTTTTCAAGCGCAGCAGTGAAGCTGCTTTCGCACTATACACCGCTGAAATGCAGTTTGCACGTGCCCAGAGCGACTGGAGGCACGTTGTCAAGGCTGCCGAGACTCTGTTGGAGATCTGGAGTCGATGTGGTCTTCCCGACTACTACCACACCACGGAGACGTTGCATCTGCAGATTTATTACGCGGCAAAGCAAGCTGGAATGATGGAGAAGACAAAGGAATCAGCTAAACAGGTGACACATATTCAACAGATCTGTGGCTATTCGCACCCCGAGTTTCCTCTGGAATAGCATCGAAGGGGCTCCTTCAGTACCAAAATTGAAACTACAGAACGATGGCAAGTACAAACAGCAGCGATGATCGTACCGGTCTGCACCGCGTGAATACATCTCCTCAGCGCGATCTCCTTCCCAAGTTGGAGGATAGTCGACCTCCTGATGTCATTGGCGATGGAAGTGCTGGCAATGATGTCCCGCAAGCGAAAACCCTGTCACCAAGTGCTAAGCAAGGATCCGTGCAACACCCGACGCCAAGGCAATTTGCAACTGCGCTGTATCACTGGACCACTTGTCTCTTCATCTCGGTGCTGATCCTCTCGCAGTTCTTGGGTCTCTTCTGGAACAGCGTCACTTCCCGCGGAGGTGCTCTTTACGGGAATCATCCGATAGCTGGAGGGATGAGTGAAATCACAGGCAACAACGACAAACCTGTCACTGATCGTGTGTTGGCTTGTGTACTCGAAGGACGCTATTACAAACCTGTACTGCTAAACGATGTATTGGGGACGTCAGGTGCTACTGCAGTCCCTGACACAACTCCACCCCTGGTGAACGGCTACCGAGTCGTGCGTCGTCAGACCACAACACTCAGTGATGATGCTTATGCTTCGTATATGGACACGTGCGCCTTGATTTCGACGACGTTAGATATGATTCTGGACACTTGTGATAACAGTCTTGGATATACTGTCACTAGAGATGCATTGCGCGTAGTGGTGGATGGCGAAAAGGCTTCGGGCAGCTCCAGTGACGCTGTGTACAAGATCCAAGACGCGCTGCCAGTTCTAGTGATGCCGTTCTGGGATAACGCTCCGTTTGCTCGTTATGCTGTGCCTGGTACGGACGGATCCGCTTGTATGTTCCGTTTAACCGGTAAGTACATCGACTCGAGTCTAGCGGATGGATTTCCAGCTATGTTGGCAGTGAACAGGACTGTAAGAGAAGAAATAACCAAGGAATGGCTACAAGCTCCGGACGGCCAGTGGCGACATGGATGGCTCCACGTGGACAATGGGAGCAACTCCGAGACTGCATACTTCTCTGATGTCATCAGCTCGGATACCGATTCAACTTATGGACTGACGCGGCGTGAATTCAATACACTGACGAAGCAAGAGCTGGACTGCGTCAATGATCGACGGGAGTGTTTGACTGCTTCTGTCACCCAGACGTGGGGGGAGAAGTTCACGACTGAAGAGCAGGAGCAGACGATGACGTCAATCACGATCGCCTCACCGCAGCACTTTGGCTTCTTCCTCTACACGAGTACATATGAGCGTACGGTGCGCGTGATCTACGACTGGGAAACTCTGATTGCCAATGTGTCATTGGGAATGCTCCTCGTGCGTTGGATCGTAGCTATGGCGGCACTCCACCGTGGTTTCTTACAGGGGCGCAGCGAGTGGTTTATCGGCGGTTTAGGTTGCGTCGCTGGCTCACGTAGCTTCAACATGCTGCCTATTGTGCTGCTTCCCCACCTCAAAGTTACGATCGCTTCCTTTTGGACTGCTGGATGCTACTTCGAAGGTGAACAGATCGCTTTATCCGAGTCTTGGTTTACGATATACCCCGGTTTGGTGGAGTTCTGCCTCGTATACTACAGCTTGCTCAATATCTTCGCCAAGATCTTCCGTCGCCGGATCACGGACATGTTCTTCACCCCCACCGTGGCTTTGCTCTGCTTGCTGCATCGTATTCGGACCCCTCTTGCACGATCCGGTGCATTATCTGGTGTGGATGGCCGAGTGACCACCCAAGTGTTTTCGACAGAGATGCAGGATCTGCGGTTGATCGATTTCTTCATCTCGGATGTGGGGCCCCGTATGAACGCGAACTTAGCGCTGCTCATGTCGCTCAAGCTCGTGTTGATCGCGCTCAATGTGCTTCCTCTGGTGTTTGCTCCGTATATTCCGCCGGTTAAACAACCCGATACGGGTCTCAAAGGCGTCGAGCGAGCGCTTGCCATTCGTGCCAGCAACGTCGGAGGCTTGGGCTGCTCCCCGGTTTACATTTACGCGGAAGATGCAATTGATCAGAAAGGAGAACGGACCAAAGTGGCGCTGAATAGCTACGAATTAGTGCGACTGGGCTACGTGGTCTTTGGAGGACAGTTCTTGCTTACATTCGACGCGTGGGACGTCATCATGAACACTGCACCGCTCCACCGTGTTCACCACTTGTGGAATTATCGCGTCGTGCTCTTCCCTCTACGTGAGAAGGATGGCTACGTATCGGTTGGGGATAAACCGACCGTGTGTCGTCTGGATGACGCTCGTTTCGACCCGATCGCGTTCTGGGATATTGCTGCCCAACCTGTCAAGTGCTAGCACTGAAGACCAAGCCATTACTGGGGTGAGTAGTGTACTGACGGGCCTTAAAAGGTTGATAACTTCTTACTGGTAGAAGAACTAAATAGCAGCTTTCTTTCATGGTGTGAAGAGCGTGTTGAGTGTGGTGGTGGCCGGTCCTGGAGTGCTGTGGAGTGAAGACACGTTGGACGGTAGTGAGGCCAGTGACGCATCACAAACACTGGTTCCGTTGATGAGTTTCCTCAGTGTGTGCTGCACTTCCACTGCTGGAGGACGTTGCTGAGATGAGAAGCTCAAGCACCTCATGACCAATTCTTGGATTTGAACGGGGCAGTCCATCGATAAAGCTGGACGAATGCAACCCGAACTCACTAGCAACGCCAATTGGCTTTGCTCGTCCATGTCGTCATCCATATCCACGCCAGAAGCGAACGGAAGTTGACAAGTATCAAGCTCTGTGAGCAGCACACCGAGCGAATACACGTCCGACTGCTCACTTCGAGGTTCGCCACGTAGCAGCTCCGGTGCCAACCAAGCGACGGAGAAATCGCTTTTTGCGTACGTGGCTTCAGTTCCCACAACTCGTCGCACGCCGAACGCGCACAGTTTGGCGTCACAAAGCTCCGATAATAGGACTCTTTGAGCTTTGAGCTGCGGGGGATGCAGTGACGAATTGACACCGGCAGGCCGAGAATGCAGATAAACCAGAGCATCCACGATATCGAGCGCCAGATGTGCCTTGGTCTTGGGCATTGACACTGAATGGAACCATCCGAAGTCTTGTGCATTGCGAGGCCGCAGAGATAGCAACGAGCGTAAGTCACCGTTCGGCATGTACTCGGTCACTGCCGATGGCTGCGCTGTCAGTCCTTCCAAATGAGACGGTGATGTCGGTGAGTCAAGGTCGTAAGCGCGTTGTGCAGGGTCATAGAAGCCTACGAACGCAACGATTCGGGGGTGCAGTAATGAAGCACTGAGGGAAATATCCGCCATGAATGCCTGGCGGTAAGATTGTTGCTCTGCGAGCTCCGGATGCAGGCGCCTCACGACCACTTGGCGGTTAGCTTGACCTTCGATCTTCAACGTTGCACGGAAAGCCAAGGTGAAGGAGCCTTCGTGCAGCAGTTCCCCATCAATGACGCAGTCTGGAGGTAGTCGACTCTGCTCCAGAGCCACCGCGGAAAGCGCTAGGTAGTCACTTGAGTCGCACTTCTGGAGTAGTGTTCCGTTGATCACTGGTGACAAACCGGTAGCGGTTGTTGTGGCCGCACTGCTGGAGCCTCGTCCAGGTCCGGTACTGAGCTGCTCGAAGAACTCCATCGGCGGTACACTGGAAATCCGAGGCAAATGCTGGAACCATTTGCCACCAAAACCTGCGCTGGAAGATCGGCGACAACCGTCCGATATGATCGCCATGAGGTCGGGAGTCAAGACACAGTCCACGTACTCCGTTCCTTGGCTGTGGCTGTTCCAGGGTCCGTTCATTCGCTTGTGTTTCCTTCGTCTGCACATGAACCAGCCCCCAAGAGCAAGCAGCAGCACTGCAGCTGCTACGAGACCGATAATCAATCCTGTTGAGCTCGAAGACGAGGTCTCCGCCACTTCCGAAGCTCGGGAAGAGCTCGAAGACGACATTTGAGTTCCGTACTGCTAGGCAGTGAGTGTTGTGGTCCAACCTGGAGCCAACAGGGGAAATGAGACGCTAACCGTCTCCGCTAAGGAATCCTAGCGAGGGCAAGGGCGGGAGATGGCTGTCTGACTGGCTTCCTTCTTGGTCTCTCCCGGGATAGCGCCTCGATTTGATCTGGGCCCTACGCAGATTCCCCCACACGTGGCCGTGATAGCACCACATGGTGCAGCCATCCTACGTTTTTCAGCATCCCTGATGGCTGTGGGACGGTAAGCTCGACGTCGGCTGTTGACTCACGTCCTCAACGTAATGGTAAACTTGACGGCAAGAATGCACTGAGTTCTTGTCGGCGCTTGGCCTTGCGATGGCTGAGCCTGGAAACTCGGGAGATCGAATTTTCCCATCTGAAAATCGCATCAAACTGGATGCTTTTGAATCGCGACTTTCGTGTAGGTACGGAACAGTCGGAGGGAGGTCGAGGCTGGAAACAACGCGTATCGAGCGCAGAAGGTCAAGGGAGGTATACAGTGAGAGGAAGCTGCAGCTGAGTGCTCGGGGCTTGAACGAGACCAACCTCAGCACCGGAAGTGGTTTCCGGTGCACGCAACCATGGCATTCACGACCGGCGAGGTACCACTGTCCACAAGGCCGTCTTCGTTTATTAATGTGCATGTTCATGTCCGCACATGTGTCGCTCGCGTTTGCTTCCTTGGTGTGGAAATTGTCAGACTTCCACTCGAAGGAGTGAAGAGCCAAAAGTGGCGTACGGTGTTCTGTGCTGCTGAAACGGAACGGACGTCACATCCAATGATGAACACGCAACTATCAAACACGGCGACCGACTGCCTGTCGACGAAAGTCGCCTCGCTCAAGCAGCAGATGAATGTAGAACTATGGTCTATGGATATCAGAGCCTTGTTAGTACAGTATTCGAATTGTGATGTACTGTACCTATGCAAATGGCACCTGCAACGTCCGCGAATTTCCACTCGAAAGTGAAGGCGACATGTAAACGCTGCTGCTTGGTAAGCTGCACCCACGCTGCTAGCGAAATGCCGCGTGGATACGTGCCAAAACAGATTCAAGAATGATCCATGGTGCCAGGAACAACTGCGGCAGGAAAGTCGAGGCTGGCGTCACAGCGTCGCAGTGTGACGCCCGTCGATAAGTGAGCGAGATGAGCCCGCCCGGCAAGGCGACCGTTGTTCCCCCCCATCCAGGTGATAGATGTACGGGGCGACTGAAAGCAGGGAACCACGATGGGGACACCGCGTTATACAAATACAGTACATAGCGAGAAGCTCCGCAGGTGAGTTTTTTCTTACCGTAGACGCTAGCACTTTGATGGCCAACCGCCGTCGACGTCCTACCACTTGACTCATGTACTCCACCCATGCGTGAATGCGATTCGGTGCAGCAACGTTGCTCCGGCTCCCATTCACTTGATAGGATGACCGGCAACACGCGCGTCAACGGCGATTGACGAGCTTCAGGTCTGCGGCTCTTTGGAGCTGTCCTCGCCACCACCCGATGGATCATGTCGCGGCGAAAAGGCAACTTGTCATCGAACCTGTCAGACCTGATAGAACAACCACTCCTGTCTACGTTTTGCTTGAGTGCACAACAAATCAAAGATTCATAAAACAAGCACAACATATAAACCTATTTAGTTCATTTAAATTTCATCATTAGCTCAGCGAGAGGATTAAGTATTGCGGGGTGCTGCTGCCCGTGCCAAACTGGTGAAATGGCCGCACACCAGCAAAAGATTTCCGGGCCAACGGCAACCAAGGAATCTTGCGCACGATGTGTAGAATCTGCAGCACGCCCAGGCTCTGTAATCTCGTGTTGCGAGATTGCTCTGTATCGCACGCAGGCGGGAGCGTGTGGCGAACACCTGGGCAAACCGCATATCAACTGACTTGGAAATTGTATGTTTCGGAAATTGCATTCACTTGATCCGAATAAGCACCTGCTCTCGTGTACTAAAGCTGCGAGTATCAACCTGGGATTCCCTACAGTTTTCACTGTTCTGGTCTCGCAGACTAAACTCTCTAGGATTACGTAATTCTCATACAAAAACAACTACGATCCGTCACTCAGTAGTAAATCCCGGATAATTGAACCGCGAGGGAAACACGGAGAACTTTCCCCTTTCCCCCGCATATGGCGATTTGTATGCATCCGAGCTTACCTTCGTGTCTATCGGTCAAGCGCCGCACCCCACCGCAGCGTTTCATTACGCGAGTTACCGAGTGAGAGGCAGGAAGGACATGGAGCACTTGGCGCCCATCATGCACCGGCATTCGAGCGACGACGAGGGCAGAGACGAACAGCGCGCGCCTGAGTTCCAGCTGATCCGTCGCAAGCGGCCACGCACACCCGACACAAACGCTGAGCCCTATGCGTTCCCTGCGCGTGGTTCGCCCGAGAAGGCTCCGCGTCTGATGGTTCTGCCTGGGTTGGCTGAGCTTTTGGCTGCGCAGAAGCAACGCAACGAAGGCGTAGCTGCTGGAGCTCTGCTGGATGTGCTGTCTCGCGTGTCCACCGAGCAGGAACAGCAGGAGCAGCCGACGCAACAGACTCTGGAGGAGGAAATTGAGGTGGAGGACAAGACGCCTTGGCCCTCAGCTAAACAATACTTTGACATCTTCTCAACCCCCAAGACTGAGCTCAAGATCCCTGTTTACGACTTGGGAGTGGACCCGCGCGGCGTTCCGCTGCACCCGGAGTTTATCTACAGCCAGCCAGTATCGTGCATGTACTTCTTGAAATGTTCACGTCTGTTGGGCAAGGGATCGTTTGGATTCCCTCGTAAGAAAAAAACTTCCGGTGAGACGACACCTTCGACGACTCCTACGGCTACAGGAAAGAAACCAGCGGGTAAAGGTGGAAAGAAGGAGTCGAGCAAGGACTTCGAGTGGCGCAAGATGAGCTTCGTCACTGGTTTGCCTAAGAAACAGCCCATTGTACGCTACATCACTGCCACTTGCTACAGTCGAGCGACGGATATCTCGGCCAAGAAGAAGGTATTCCGCATGCACGCTGTCATGCTTGCAGACGAGGCAGGGAGTGGAGAACACGGCGACTACGTTCTCGTACACATCCGTGCAGGTGGCAGCAAGCGCGTCGGACTACGTGCCAGCTTGGCTGATGCTGAGCCACAACAAGCACCGTCGTCGCCTACCACTACATTGAAGCAAAACGCTGATTTACTGTGTATGAGACGCCCTGTATCGCCAACCAGCGTCGCTGTGTCCTCGTACTCAAGCTCGACGGCGTCGACTTCACCGCGCAACAAGAAGCTGCTACACACTGAGTTTAACGCCAGTCAGGGTGATCACTCAGAACATCTAGCAAGGGTTCTCAGTGGATCGTCCGTGTCGCCCATTGCGCTGGACTCGACACCGTCAGTGACCCGACACCCGCTTTTCACCTCCGCAGAGGACCCGAAGGTCGATTCTGCTCGTCTTGCGTTGCGCAATATGATCCTGAAGTCCTGCACGTCACCAGACGAAATGGCGAAGTACGTAATGGGACTCCAGGAGGAGCTCGCGGCGTTGCAATACCAGAACCAGTAAGGTCACGACACAAGCGAGAGACTTGCGCTGCATAGGATTTTTAGCAAGTGTTTCGCTGCAGATTAAGTTTTTTAGTAGCGCATCGGAAAGTTTAGGACAATTCACACTTTAGTCATGCTTTCTGCCAGATGCTGTTTGGTGCGTTGTTGATCTACTAACGTAGAAGTATTTGACTATTTTTACGTGAACTTGACTTCGCATTTGGAAGTCCCAGTCAATTGCTACATGAGCCCTGCGGGTGCATTCTCCGTCGTTCAATGTGCTGCCAAACGCACCCGCCAGCTTGAGCGATTGTTGTACATGCTGGAGTCCACCGCCGTTAAATTCGAGCAAGTCAAATCGCCATATTCGACTACGGACTCGCTAGTTCTTTCTCCACCCACCACAAGAGCTCAAGTTCAAAAGCGATACGCGAAAATGTTGCTTGATTTTCTTGAGAAGGAGAAGAGTCTTCAGATTTCTGCCCTGTTCGCAGTCTCGATTCATATCGAGGTCGGGACTACAGTGGTAGTCATTTTTTTTTCTTTTACGATACTTACTTTTGGACTTTCGTCTGTTGTTGAAAGAGCTACGACGAGGAAATTCAGCACTTGCTCGTTCAAGTTGAAGACGAAGAACTGTTACGTCAACGGGTTGATGGGATCTGGGAATTCCTCACAGCTACAAGCATCAACCAGGACATCGTAACGGTGGTTCGTTCTTGCGAGGGCCTTTGGAATGAATTGTTGCCACAAATATCAAGTGTAGCGCCACTGATCAACACTATGCGAGGTGCGTTTGTCCTCTCTATCATAGTAAGCTATTTTGCTCATTCGAGACGTACATGTACGCTAGGCAACCCGGATACCACTTCCTGGTCGAAACCCGCTGAAGATTCTTGCAGTCCAGTTCACCCATGGCCGTATCGCAACTAACAGTAGTTCATACGAATAGAATTTAGTCCATATTAACGCTTTCTGCTACGTTGTGCTAGTTTCATTGAACCGAAACTTCATTTGATGGGATACTTCGAAGTAGAAGAAGAAATGCTGGCAGGTTCTTTGATTTTCCGGCTTGGTACAAGACGCAGGATCGCTGTAGTTCATGACGGACCCCCTTAACTATTCGTGAACTGGTTACGGTAGCCTATTCGTGTTTACTGCAGCTTCTCCTCAAGTGATCGTTTCTCTTCACCTTTGTCATGAAGATCTCTGGAGCTTCGCGTTAAAAAGTATCCGTCGCTCAATTGTGATTGGCCCACAACTTCAACATGCATACTCAAAGTCTTAAAAACTGCCTTCAAAAGTATAAGACAAGTTCAAGTGATCATGAGACGCAAATATCAAGGTACGCTTGTTCCGATCGCACAGAGTATTCAATGCAGTAGAAAAAGACATTACCCGTAAGTTGTTCACATTTCGGGGTTGGTATACGACGCAGGGTCTCCGTACCCCCCTTGAGTGTCGCTATACTGGTTACTGTAGGCCTTCAGCTGCCTATTGATCCATTCCTGCTGTATCAGCTGCTTCTCCTTCTCGAGTTGATTTAGGTCCTGGCGATACTCGTTCACCTGGATTTTGTACATTTGGAGCTCGTCTTCCATCTGCTTCATCTGGTTTTGCTTCCCTTTGAGGGTTTCCTTGTACACTACCAGTTGCTCAGAAACCTCAGCACCTGGCTGTCGTGCTAGAATTGTCTTCAACTCGATGTACAGCTTCTCCTTCTCCAAGATGAGTAGGTCCTTGATGGTGGTCTCCTCGTATTTATGAATCAGTTTCCTCTGCATCGACTGCAGCTTCCGGATCATCTCAAATCGTTTCGGGTCACTGCCTTCTAGCTTACGCCAGCGATGAACATTGAAGGGGTGGTCAAGTTCTTCAGAGAGAGCTCGAATCTTTGTCTTTTCCTGCAGTAATTCCTTTTCGAGGCGGAACAGCTCCTGCTTGAGAGAACCTTCATGGGATAATTGATTGCTGCTCGAGTCTTTTTCAATTGTGAGGGCATGAATTCGAGCTTGCAAGTTGCTGACATCCTTTTCTTTCTCTTGGAACTGAAAGTAGCCCTTCGACAACGTTGACTTCTGAATTTTGATCTTCTCATACAGCACGCTTAGCTCTTCATTGCGCTTGATAAGCTGCTGCCGCAGAGTATCGCGGTCGTGAACGACGCACCCATACTCTTTGACCTGTCGCTGCTTCTCTTCGTCTGCTTCCTGAATGATCTTTGCGAGCTTGGTGACCTCCTGTTCTTGATTAAGAATAATTTGCTCAGACGACTGGATCTGTTTCTTGATGCGCAACAGCTCATTCTTGAGGATTTCCTTCTCCTTGTCCACTTTGTGGTGATCGAAGTGCTCCTTTACCAGAGCATGGTCCTTCGATGTAATCTCTTCCTTCAGTTGCTCAATCTGGTGATTCATAATCTTGAACTTGCGCTTCATATCGCCAATCTCCTCCTGACTCTCGATAAGCTGCTTGCTGTAGAGATTCCGATCTGTACGAACCGCCTCGTACAGGTTCTGCTGCTGTTTCAGCCGACTCTCGCTCTCGACAATTTTCTGTTGGAGCGATACTACCTGCAAGTCCTGCAACTTCGCCTCTTCTAGCGATGTCATGAACTTTTGCGTCGCATTGGCAGCTTCCTTTTCGTACTTCTCGCGTTCCCCAACAAGCTGCTGAATCTGAGCACGTTGTTTTTTCACATGAGATTTTAGGCCGTTGATTTCGTTCTGCAAATTCTTCATCGTGTTTTCCTTGATCTTCATCAAGTCAAATGTCGCCTGCGTTCGGTCATTTGCCTTCACCAACATCTTGTTTAGCACTTCACGCTCTCGCAACATTTCCTCCAACTTCTTTGTCAAAAGCTCGCTTTGCTTCTTCTCTGCTTCCAGCGAAATGTTGATCAAGTTCTCTAGATCCAGTTTGGCTTTTTCCTGTTCTGTTTCGCAATCCGAGCGCTTGGCCTCGACGTCTTGCAGCTGCTCTCGTGCAATCTCCATGAGTTTCTCGATTTTCAGCGCGTCCCGTGCGATCGTCTGGATTTGCTGCTCCTTCGCGTCCAGTTCGTGCTCAACTTGCACATTCTCCTTATGAAGCTCGACGTTCTTCTGCCATTGTAACTGCATCGCTTCAGTCAGTGAGTGCGTCGTTCGGAACAAGCCGTCGTACTGCTTCAAGTATTTCTCCATCTTCTGTTTCGACTCGCGCATCGCTAGCTCCTTTTTGCGCAGATTCTCTTCGTTGTCCTTCTTTAGTGCTTCCAGTGTCGCGTTCTCTACTTGAAGGCGTTCGTGGGTTTGCTTAAGCACCTTGAGTTCTTTCTCCAGTCTTGTTTTGCGTCTCACCTCTTTCTCTGTCAGACTTTGCTTCTCCTGAATCTGCAATCCAACGTTCGCTTGAGTCTCTTCGAGTCTTGCATTCTTGGCCTCCTCTTCTTGAACTAGCGCGTACAAGTTGGTCGTCTCCTGTCTTAAATCTTGCAGCGAAATTGTCTTTGCCTCAACATCTCGAGCACATTCGGCACGCTTGTTCTTGAGGGTAGCGATCTGCAACTCCTGTTCTTCATTGAGGATAATGTCGCCGCCGTTTCCGGACGGCATAGCCATTTGAGAGACTTCCTCTTGGAGCAGGTCCAGTTTCCCTCGAAGACCGTTAACCTTTTGCTGCTTCTCCAGCTCTGCCTGCTTCGTTAACGCAATTTGCTGCAGCACAGCATCCAGCTCCACCTTCGCTGTCTTCTTTTGAGCGAGTGCCTCGCTCTCTTCCTCTTGGTCGCGCAGCATGGCCTCATGGCTCGAGTGGATCTCCGCAAGGATCTCCTTAGTGCGGTTAATTAGCCGCTGCTCGCTCTCCTGAGACTTAACGAAGGCCAGCAACAGCTTCTCTAGCTCGGACTTGTACAGCGCAACGGAATCAGGTGTCTGCGCCAGCACGCCCTCCATCTCAGCCACAACGGCCGCTCCAGTGCCTGCTGAACTCGTCTCCTCTGTGAGCCATCCGCCGTCCGTGCCTGCCGACTGCGGCGTCATTCCACGGTCCATCCCGATAGCATCCGACATTTCTGCTTTCGCCGTCGCTGATCTTGATAATAATAGGGACAAACGAACTTGCCGTTGTTGAAGTTGAAAGAGTGATGGTCATTAACGTGCTATACTGTGTGAACACTTGACTTGACATTATTAAACTGTACATGGTTGTGAAAAAGTGATGCAGTATTATACTCCATGCTGCTGTAGTTCATCTTGCTACCATGTTACAAGGCAACTTGTAAGCCGACCGTGACGAGCGGTTGGGATAGTAGATGTCTTGATGTATTAACGTACCGGTATATGTCCCCCCGAGGACTGAGAGGTGACGAAAAACCAAAGCAAACAGAAATGCTACGTGAAGATCTTACACTACGAAGAGAGCCATCGTGTTCGCTTTCTGGTGCCCTGAACTCTGTACGAAGTTGAACTTTAGGGGTGAAGACTGCGTCGTGTTAGAAGTGTTGAGCTATAGACACGTGACGCGAGCGTACACAGTTTTGGGAGATTCAAAGTAACTGGGGTGGACTGCCCGTCGAAGTGTGATAGTACAAACTTCGCTAGTTGGCACATGAAGCTGTTTGCAGTTGCACATGCGAAGATAAAACATCACATAGGACAGGTGGAATGATGCCGTGAACGGCTGTGCCAAGTTGCCATTAACCCGCTGTTGTTGCTGTTGAAGTTTTGCGGAGTGTTTGTCGGTAGGGTGCTTATCGTGGGGTTGTGGCATCCTAATTTGATGTGCCACACACGAATAGGATCCACTTCGCGGCTAGGGTTGGTTTCAAATCGTACTTTTGCACTTGATGTTTGTATTGAGCGAGGTTTTATTGCCTGTTTTTCCGAGGTTTTAATCCCTCAACAGGGAGAGTGTGCCGCTCTTGGGCTTTGGCTCCTGCTCTTCTTTGCAGGCGCCCTCCAGTCCGAAGAAGGCGCGCAGACAGAGACGCAGAGGAAGCGCACCGATCTACACAGCGCAGCGGTCGGTAGACGAACAGGCAGAGGCTGCAGACATACAGGGCATACACACAGGGACAGGATGAGCCGTGAGGAGCGTAAGATGGCGCAGATCATCGCCAGCATCGAGCGCATGGAGCAGGAGACGCGGGACGATTCAGGCAGGTCACAAGAGCCGCAGGACGCGGCCAAACGCGGCAAAAAGGGGAAGAAGGGCAAGTACCCGGGTCTCAAGGCTAAGGGAAGCAAGAAGTTCAAGGTCGCGTCTGTTGCGGTCGGACCAGGGGGCGCCAAGGCGCCGTTTGAGCGCAAACTGACGCCCAAGAAGCGCTGGATCCAGCTATGGAGTGCCCAGCTGGATACTGTGAAGGAGGACGCTAGTAGCTCTTCTGAAGGACCGGAGGAACCTACAGAGAATGAGGAAGAGCACACAGAGACGCTGAAGAAGCAGGAGACTGCTATTATGTCTGCGGTCGCTTCGTCGCCCGTGTCACAGGCTAAAGTTACCCCTGTTGCTTCCCCCACACCTGTCGCTGTTATCGAGAAAAAGGAGACGATCCCTGAGAAGCCAATGGAGATGGCGACACCGGCTCCCGTCACCCCGAAGCAAAAAGTTGAGAAGGAAACTTCCGCTCCCGCTCTAACCCCCGTCGCTGTACTTGAGACCAAACCGCAGGAACGAGTTACAGAGAAGCAAACTGCAGAGACTCCTGGGGCAGTGACTACTCCGACGTTGACGACACCCAAAGCGACTATATCCAAGGTGGCGTTGACCAATTCTAAAGCATCAAGAGTGGCCACCCCATCGGAGTTGCGTGTGAAGACCCCGTTGAACAACGAGTCGTCTCACTTGTCCCCGCCGCTAGAACGGAACAGCCCTACCACCACAGCATCAATCAGCCCGTCGGCGAAGGTAAAGGACAGTGACACACCCAATAACAACACAGCTACGGCCAAGTTCTCCCCCGCGGCAACTGAACAGGAGAAACCTATCGTGACTGAGAGAAAGGAGCTGTCTAGGAAGAGCTCGGCCCCCAATTTGGCGAGGAAGACCAGTAGCAGCAGTAGCAGCAGCAGCATCGGAAAGGGCGAGGACAGCAACCGAAGGGATACATCAGGGCGTCTACATGACCGTGGCAGGAAACGCAGTTTGGAGCGCTGCGAGCTGCCCATGTCTGAAGAGGCAAAGCGACGAGCAGAACGGAGGAGGAAGCGGAAGTCTAACTGGGACGTGGGTGATCCACGAAAGGGAGGCAGTCCTGTCACCGATCCCCCTGTCAGTGCGGCCGCAGCGGCTGCAAACCAGCAGTCATTTGCAAAGTACCCGCCCAACCGGCCGTCGTGGCGGCATAGTCAGAGCATGATGGATATGAAGCCGCACTTTCAAAGTGTTCACCGTTCCTCCAGCTTCTATAACAGTGGCTCCAGTTCAGGAAGCCGGAGGAGCTTCTACCACTCAACGTCGCTGCCCCAGGATCGTTCCCGCAGTGCAGGACGCTCGTCAACGCGGTACAACTTCGGAAACGGAAGCAGCAGCAGCAGCGGCGGCGGCAGTGGTGGCAGCTATCGGTGATCGCCGGCAAATAATTTGTGAACAGGCCCACGTGCGTGAGGCTCCTATATCTATGAGACGCAGCCCTATTGTGTAGAAAGCGAAGCTTAGCAAGCCAGGCAGACTCCCAGTCAAGCAGCGTAAGCGAATGCGTGTTGTTGCGTCATGTGCAAGTTTCTCGCGTACTATTGTCTGTCTGTGTATTGTTTGTGCCTCAATAGAAGACCGCATAGAAACTGTAAGTGTAGCATTGAACTTATGGGAAACTCTTCCCACTATTGGCTCAACAATGGCTGGAAGACTGACGTTCCTGCTGCTGGCTTGGTTACAGGCGTCCATAGCCCATTCCATCACTAAAGACATCGATGACTCGCTTCTGTTGGTTGTGGGGGATGTGACGTCCTCGTCAGCGCGTATCCTGTACGACCAAGTGCCTTCGTTCGTCTCAAAAATGCACATTCGAGTGCACAAGACCATGGCGACTACAACGGACGAGTTAGCAGGTTCTACTGCTGATATTACACTTGCAGTAGCTCTATCAGAAACTGCGAAACACCCTCAGGTGATTGAGCTGAGAGATCTGGAGCCTGGACGGAGATACATAGTGCAGTTCGAGCTGGACGAACCAAAAGAGCAGGCGACCATCAGATTCCACACAGCCAGCGAAACAAAAGCTTCCCGGACCGACCGAGTGCTTGTCGTGTCCTGTGACCGCTTTGTGGACGATAATGACGATGTTTTAATGGAACGTATTGCAGAAGACGTCGAAGAGCACGATGACGCCTCGGGAATATCGTCGGTTCACTTTGGTATGGCGCACGTTGGTGATCAGATTTACGCAGATGCTGGAGAAAAGAGTATCGCGGTGGTACCGCTTCCACTGAAGGAGATGGGAGATATCAAAAAGCGACGAGCGAGATTTGAGGCTGTCTTGGAGCAATTCCGAGGCATTTACAGGGAAACTTTCGGGAGGAAAGCAGCACAGCGCGTGCTACGTGTTGGAGCGCATTGGATGCTCCCCGACGACCATGAAATCATTAACAACTTCAACTTTGAGCTCGTTCAGAAGGCATTTGAAGGTCCAAAGAACTTGTTACTCAGCGAGAGTGAACGTGAGAGACTTGTGGCGCTCCAACTGCATTGTCGTGCTGGACTGAAAGCCTACTATGAATTCCAGTATCAACTGTACAGCGATTTCCCTTTTGACAGCGTAGATTTTCTGGAGGACGAACTTGGAGACATTTTACGCACTTACCCGGTGCATTTTGCAGTGGAACTCCAGCAACTTAAACTTCTGTTCCTGGATGTACGTTTCGAGCGCAGCTTTTTCGGTGCGTCTCAAGAGGAGAATTTGCCCAAGCTGGTCAGCGATGAGCAAAAGGAGTTCCTCAATGGAAAGCTGCAAAAATGGAGCACGGAAGATCAGAGCGCCGCAGTCGTGTTTTCCAGTATGCCGCTCTTTTTCCAGTCTGCGTTTTCGGCGGCGATAGCTCACGTTGTCGAGCATGAAACGTACCCTGGCATGGCAGAACAACGGACTGGGCTAGAAGATCTTTTCCAGATATTCCAAGTGCACAATAAACACAAGCAACTTAAAGCTAAAGATGCATCACCGCTGGTACAACTTCTAGTTGGCGGTGACTTGCACATGCTGGCCCACTCGCGTGTATGTGGAACAGAGGCAACGAGTTCCGGCTGCTTGGACCAGCTGATCACTAGTGGAGTTACGAACGGCTCGACATCGATTCAAGACGTCAAATTGATCCCGTACTACTACATGATCACGCAGCTTACCCCGGTATTTGAAATAGCGTACTCATGGGCTCAATGCGTCCCGCTACTTTCTTCAGTGCTGCCGCGCAGTTCGCCATGGTATATCGAGTATGACAGCGTGTTCCTGGGCCGAAATTACGGGTACGCAATGTGGAAGTATGATATGTTTTGATTTGAACCAACTGACGACTTCTCTTTTGCCCGCAGAGTACTTGAATTTACTGCCGATGGCAACTTCACATGGGACCAAACTGTCACGGAGCCTTACACTGAAGCGTATCAGCTTCGCGTGCAATCCATCATTGATGCCTCAACGCCAATGGCTGTTGGCTTCGTGGTGCTGCTGATTGCCTTATTCAACTCCTGCATCACGTATCGAGTTTTCTCGTGGTGCTGTGCTACAAGATACTCTAAACGACAAGTGAAAACGACGAAGACACTGTAGACGGACATCAAAAGAAACAACACTCTTTAGTTTGTTAAATTACTGGAAGTATAGGCTTCTGGAGGCGGCAAACTCCGGCACATGCTGCACCGACTGTCGAAGCATGTATTCGTGTAAGTACATTGCTCACACTTCCACGAGCTCCGCCGCCGACCTTGACGTGTCAGCATCTTTGTAGATTCCGAGTCCACAGAACTCGCACGCTTAAGATCTCGGCTGCGGGTGTGCAGTGCAACGGGGGAGATGGTCGTATCCAGCGTAAGTTGCAGCAGTGGTTTGCGTCCTTTGACAGATTGAGGCCGTCGCGTTTTGGTCGGAGTCGGGCTATGCGAAGCGCTGCGGAGGAAGTACTTCTTGTGCGGCTCCTCAATCTTCAAATGCGTGCGTGCACGAGGCGGTGAGAGCCCGACATTTGTCGAGTGTGCGCGACGCAAACTCTGTCCAGCGTGGCTTGATGTGGATCGTGAAGATTCGAAATAATTGTCTAGCTTCGGCTGCTTGTCGTCAACAGCGTTCGACGCCGAGCGAGTAACCGGTCGATGGTAAGAACTCCTTGTCGTCATGAGCGTAGCAGTAACCTTCTTCTTCTGCGCTGTACTCCTCAATAACCTGGGACCTGAAGAGATCGAGGACGTCGAGGAAGCCGGAGACGACGTAGATGCAGCTAAAGAAGCTGTGAACTCCGGGTCGTTCTGTAAGAACTCGATCGTCTGCTCCAAAGCACGTTGCTCCGCCTGCTTCACTTGTGATTGATGATCTCGGAGCTGTCGTTCATAGAACGCCTTGATCTCCCCAGAGCTCTCTTGACTAGCTGTCGGGTGGTCTTCACTTCCATTGCGCAGCGGTGGAGCGTCCTCATCAAAGAACTCAACAAGAGGCTCTCGGTCGTCTGCAATATCTCCAAGAAACGGACACTTGACCTTAATGGCCGTCCACATGGCCTCATCCACCTTGTACTGCTTGGTACGTGCAAAGCCGACGACTCGACGGCGACAGAAGCCGCAATTGACGCTTGTAAGCTCCAATCCGCGCTCAAAACACTCCATACTGGTCAAGGGTATAAAATAGTTAAGAGAGGGATGACATTAAACCATTGGGAAAACGGTTATTACCAGAGGTAGCGATGGCAGCAGGGCAGTTGAATAGGACGCCGCAGTACGTCGAGACATAGAGGACACTGGAAGCGGATGGGGATGGACACGGAGCTCATGGGAGGCACAGGAGCAGCCAGCGACCGAGTCAGCGTCATTTCCGTTAGTTGCTTTGGTTGTCCGCAGTTTGAAAATGGGAGTGTACCACTTACAAAAGGAAAAGAGGAAAATTATATAGACTAAACAAAACAATATTATGCATTCATTAAATAGAAAGCATCAAGTTAAAAAGGGTTGACAATCAGGTTGTACAGGATCATACGAATTTTAAAATTGTCGGCACTTTTCAGCCAATCCGATTAAAGAATGGCTTAATTGCATGACCACCTCAGCTTTTTCGCCCTTTATCATCGTCTGGACTGGAGGGGATGCACCGCGCGCTGCGTCTACGCCGCGCTGTGGCCGCTGCGCCTCGCTGGAGAGCAGCGCGTCCGTCTTCTTCAGCTGTTCGCGCGTTGACCTCTCTCTCCTCTCGCTCGATTCTGCAGAACTCACGCCACAGTATCACAATCGCCCGGTCTTTCGCCTCAGTGGATTTATCTCCTTCTTCAGCTTCGCCTTTAACGGAGGAACAGCGTGAAAATGTTGTTAAAATGCTAAAAGTTCGCTGTAACGCTCTTTTTGACGATAACAAGGCGTACGTTGCTCCGTCCGAAGCTCTTCCACTCTGGCTGGAGGATGTACAGGTACTACAGACTAAGTACGAGACTGAACAGCTCAAGGAAGAAGTAGAACGAGCGTATGAGAGCGCTGTGGCCATTGCGTCCAAGCAGATGCAGTTCGAGCTGGCCAAGGCGCTGACAAAGCAGATGCAGCAGCTTGGATTCAGCCCGACAGAGCGGATTCATCAATATCTCATCCGCAATGTCGCTCTGGAGCTTCGGAGTGGACCCAAACAGACGTCAGTGGAGGATCTACGGGAAATACTGAAGGGTGTCACGGACGACATGTGGGAACGAGAGATCATGAGCGTCGTGGAGCGTGAACAGCGGCCGCTGCACCTTAAAACTGACAAGGAGTTCGAACTGTTCCACAAGAGACTCATCGCCGGTATTGAGGCTCAACTGGACGAGTACGAGCGTTCAATCAGCGCGCAAGATCAAGAGCTGAAGCTGAAGAGATCTACAGTGCCGTACAACGAAGCGCTGCGCGTGTACGTGGACAACAACGTTAAGTTTGGACGGATGCTGGAGTTAATGGTCAAGCGCGATCTCGTGGTGGACGTGGAGACGTACGAGGCGCTGCTGCTTGGAGCGCGTTGGAACGAGATCCCAGCCGCGCTCAGTCAGCTGTTGGATTCCAAGCTTGTGGACGAACTCACGACTTCGAATGCTAGCGATCACGTACACAAGCTCTGGGTGAACGCTATGAAGGCTATTGTGCACTCAAGCTCCGAGCGTTTCAGCTCCCTGTCTGCTAGTGTGTACAAGAGAGACGTCGATCAGCTTCGGAAGGTGTTTGTGCACGTGGACAAGCGGCTTTCGAGCGCCTTCCCCAAGTTCAGTTTTGCTACAGCGGAGCAGTACGGCGAGGTCTACACGATGCGCATTAAGGCTGCGGCTGCATGCGGTCTTATTGCCCCGCTGAAGAGAATCTTGGATGAATACGTTGAGCGTGCGCCTTCCAGTGCCAATAGCGAGAAGCCTGTGCTGTCCAAGCAGCCATTCTTGGTGGCATTGGAGATTTTCCCATGGTCGTTGATGGATATTCTGATGCTCTCGCGTGAGGACGCTTTGGCTCGTGCTGAGGGCCGTGATGTGGCGAGATCTCCGCGCGTGATGGAGATGCAAAAGATGTATGAGCGCGTTATGCAGAAGTTGGTAAACGCTCAGAAGACTATCGAGGACACGAAGCGAAAGTTGAACGAAGGAGACGTTAAGCTGGATGACGATGAGCACCGTGCTCTGGTTGACGAGCAGGATAACGCAAAGCACATTGTGGAGATGGAGTCGAGGACAGCTACCACCGTCGAGCGACGACTCGATAACGCACGCGTTCTCAAGGCTAACCAGATGCTGATTAAAGAGCTCCTGGATCGCGCAGATCTGACGGTGGGCTATGCGCTAAACAAGTTTGTTTTCGCGGGATTTGACGTGGAAAATGACCTAGACGTGAGGGTCAAACTCATGGAGCAGTACATGAAGTCTGCTCGACGCTTGGATAGACGTCTCTCGCAGCGCGAGAAGCACGTGAGTCCTCACATGATGTATCGCATCTTCAAACAGGTTAATACGGTCTCTGCGACCGTGCAATCTGGTGGAATTGACCCACAAAACCCAGAGACGAGGGAGAAGTTGACCAAGTTCTTCGAGAATGCGGTTTGTGCGGCTGTGCGGTTCTGGCGCAACTCGGAGACAGATGCTCTTGTGCGCCGACAGCAGCGGTTGTTGGGCACCCAGCAGCTCGTTAAGTCTGAGTACGACGAGCTTATCTTCCAACGCGCGACGAACTTGGATGTGCGAGGTGCTCACTCCCTCCTGCAGGAAATGCACAATGCCGGAATGAAGCCGTCGCAGGAAGCTATCCACCGCATCGCGCTTGGATTGCTCTATCAGCGTAAGGTTTCACCGGACGGTGAACTTTTCACTATTGTACCCGGAGAGAAGGAAGCCAACGAAGAGACCGAAGCTAAAAGTGAAGAAGTTGACGGCGAAGAGTCCACAGCAGCAGCAGCAGAAGCAGCGCTGGACTCGGACTTAACTGCTCTCCTAACTGTATCGGACAAGGATGCCATCGAGCAAGAACTTGGCTTCAGCGGGGGTCTAAAGCTGGACGGTGACGATGACAAGCTCAGTGCTGAGAGTGCAGCCGCTGAACGGACTTTGCTGCTGGGATCGGATGCCCCTGTAAGTATCGAAGACCTCATTGGCTTCCTGCAGGACTGGTACAACCTGTACGGGGTGGTACCCCTCGGCAAGACCGTTGTGCCTGTGCTGGCTCAGCTGCTAGACTCGAGCAATTTCCCAGAGTTCCGTCGGCTACTGCAGATTTTGGAGTCGATGGAGGGTGGTTTGACCCCGGCTACGCAGCTGTGGCTCGAGAAGCGGCTCGATCGACTTGGTGGCAAGACGCTGGACGACTTCCGTCTGCAAAAGTAGCGGGCAGGGGGCCCTAGTTTTGTTTGGTGTCGCATGTGGATAGAATTTTGAATGGAAGACGACCCATTCTCAATACATACAGTATCACTCACCACCACAGCATACACTAGCGCACAACTCTTGTTCTTCATGATGGTACTGTTTCCTTAGTTGCTACGTTAGTCGAAGGTTACATTTCGATCTGGTCCAGCGATGCCGACAAGTACGTCCCGAGTGCCTCCACCTACAGCAAAACGACATCAATAACTCGCCATGTCTTTGGTCAGATCAACAGCGTCATCACCTTGGCCTTGAGTAGTCCAGCTGGGGCATCAGCACCTGAGTACGCACAGAGCAAGAAGCTCTTGCCCGCCACCGTCATTGCCAGACGACCACGCTACATCACACAACAATAGAATATTTTCCAATCACTAAACACATTCATAGTATCATAGCAGCAAGCAAAACGGGAGTTTACCTCAAGCTCCACGAGCATCGTGCGCAGATCCCCTGTTGGGTTCGCTTCTTTACCCGCGTGTAAGTACTCACCCCACGTGTGAGAGGCGATAGCACCCACAACCTTGTGGTCCACAGTTTCCCCGTCACCTACGGACCCCACAAGTGCTCCCTCCAACGTCATGAGCCTACATTCACAGGAAGAAGGGAATTAGACGAATTAAATCTTTAGCGGCTAGTAACTTTTGCTACAGAAGACGGTGAGAGCTGCAACTTGCAGCACCCACACTGCAAAACGAAGGAGGTTATGCATATACGATACGCACATGCAGGCATTGATACCATCACCCACGATCTGCCCCAGAACTTCCGGCAACACCTTGGCACGCAGCATTTTTTCGCAATATTTCTGAAATGTGACGCTCAAAGAGTACACAAAATCACAAAACTGACCAAAAGCATATTTCCCCAGGAGTAGAGCTGTCGACGTCGGGATGTTGGCCCAGTCGACGTCCGGACGTCCAACAGTC